>JAAAKL020004194.1:0-21461 GCA_010016065.2 Carybdea cf. marsupialis auct. non (Linnaeus, 1758) | reverse complement strand
TTCCATGATAGGTTTTGTGCTGTTCCAGCAACAAAACCTCTGGGGAACTAAGTCCCATTAAAGTACTCACTATATCTTTTTATGTATGTCATCATAATGAAATGCATAACTCATACGTATAATTAAATTCACAAATCCGGACTATATATGGTAATAATGTAAATAATGAAATTTATAAAAATGTTTTGTCTTAGTTCTTACGCAGACTATTATGTAAAGTTGAAGCCAGATATAAAATATTTTTCCGATGGACTAAATAAATAATGACAACAATAACAACAATATAAGGTCTTGAAATTCGTTAAATACCCATCAAAGTTTGGGAGAAAGTTCGACTGTCACGATTTTTCGAAAACGTTAAAACTAGTGGACGCTCTCGCATCCTCAAAATGTATGTACACAAAGAGCGACATCAATACTGTTGTTTACGTTGTTCAAGAAATTGGAAGTTACTACCAATGTTGGTAAAGTGTAGAAATAGCTTGAAAGTATTCAAATATTGAAGAAGATTTAAAAAATATTATCATAATTTACATCGTCATCATCATTTTTATCGTAAATTATATTATCAACTAGATTATCTTTAATATTATTATATACATTATCATAAATTATATCATTATTATATTTTTATCGTGACGTTTTATGTATATTATCATAAATATTATTATATATATAGTATCATTGATTTAAACATCTTTCCAGGAGGTCGAATTTTTGGACAATGAGTTGCCAGCAGCTTATCATATGGATTGAAAACTAGTTAAGGTAGACTAAGTTAGATTACACGAGATTGAACTTAAAGACTAAAGGGAATACTGTTTAAGGACAAAATGGAATCTCGAATCCCAAAGCAAGAAATTCTTCCATTTGATAAAAAAACTCTGCAAATCTTACTCTGTTAGTCATCAGGAATATGTGAGATAATATCGATCAGTGTTGAAGAAGAAAAATTCGATACTGACTTGCATTTCATAATTTGTGAAAGATATCTTGTCAAATATAGATCTTGAGCGATCCAGTGTGCTTCAAAGTACAGTCTGAGAATGCACAGTATTAATCCATACTTTACAAAAGAACTGTCTTTGGGCATGTATTTCCTAGCTCAGGTTCTTCCTATAGAATTAAAACTCTTATTTATGCCATTATGAGACCTTAAGACTGCATAAATGTTCTATTGTTAGTCGATCGCGGTTTTCATCGATTTATGCAATCAGTTTGTGTACCAACTGATAACAATTTGGGGGAGAGGTAGGCTTATTGTGCAAACACTGGTAGCATAATTTCTGTTTACGTTGCTCCGATAAGGTATTTACAGTGACACTTTTTATAGAAACAAAAAAATCCTAGTAAACAAATTGCAGCTTGAGCAATGCACTGAGGGAGAAAGGGGCTGATGTGAAGGATGACAAACTTTGGACACTGTCACTTTAGCCCTTTGAAAAAAATGCAAATGTTGTAGCTGGAAAAATCTAAGATATTTAGGATCATTTCTCAAGCACTACACTCGACTGCAATGATAGTACCAATGAGCGAGCGAGAACAAAGTCCTTTAGCCAACATTGTTGTTGCTGTTATTGGCAGCTTCATGGCTATACCCATACACAGCAAACAAGTACTTCCTGCATTTCTTATCAAGATAATGTTTTTTTGCTAAGAATCCATAGTTCTGACCGCTTGTTGATCTTTACATCAAAATTTACTATGCTGTTTCCATTCGTATTGCTTGTAAACAAACACCCAGTAGAAGTTAGGTGCGACGCCGTGGCTTTGAGGTTAGTTACACTATTTCTGAGTTATGGCTGCGAGGGTTCGACTGGAGGCAAGGAAACAAGGGCCTTTTGGAATCCTTGTCAAGATGGGAATGGAGTCCAGGATCGAGTCTAAGGTTCATATCTATCCCTCAAATGATTACATGGCTATACTCAAGGCTAATCTTGTGTGTCCGTCAATATCACAACTAACGGAGGACAAAGCACATTATAACCAAATTTTGTAGGATGGCCGAAAAGGTAAAAGTAGAGAATACAAAAAATAATCCCATATCAGGCAACCGCTCTAGTTTCCCTGAAAATATTCCCTGATATGAACTTGTGATTTTTTTTTCTAACTTTAATTCGCACTAAGTATAGAGAAAGATTTTGAAAAACAAGTGCTCATGACATCACAGATAATGTTTGTTCTCTTGTCTTGAATTTTAGAGAGTGAAGGATCGAATCGACTACGAAAGGGGTGCTTCTAACATTTCTTTAATTCTGTTCAATATTGTTCGCAAATATCTAAGTAAACGGCAAAGAGTATTTTGGATTGTGGATTCTTGGATTCTTGGACTCTCTACCACCAACATTTTGTTCAAAGAGTATTGTGTTACAGCCCTCACCCAAATCAATATTTTTTGACTAGAAGGAAGAGTCGTGGCTGCCGGCTAAAAAGTATGTTTAAGCATCCACAATATGTGTAGAACCTGTTCAACAATATACGTAGAACAAATAAACACTTCGAGTGTCTGTTTGTGCTTTAATATACAGTGTTTTACGCTATGTTTGGCAAAATCCCTGTTGTGATAAATCACGAAATATCAAGAATTCCCTGATTTCGGATAATGAAATGCGAGAGGTTTCCTAACACCAGTCTCAAAATATAGTTTAAGTTTTGGTTGTTGTTTTTTGGCATACTCGATTTCGAGCGTAGCCTATTGCCTAGCTAGGCGACAGGGATGGTCTCCTGTTGCTGTCCCTAACCGTTAAGTTAGAAATAACTATTTCGGGCTTACCTATCAGTCTACCTAGTGCTAAGACGAGAGGACTGGAAACAAATTATACCAGATATCATACTTTCATGTAGGAAGTGTTCTGCTTGATTCTTCCCATTCTCAATCTAATTTTTGGAAATGCTTTGCTTTGACATGCAAAACTTCATTCGCATTTCGTTGAAGTTTTTTCTGGCAGATAGGTGAGAGTCGTATTGTATTCACGTTATTGGATTAAGAAACCGCCGAATGAGCTACGAGTAAACATGATTTAACTGATCGCAATCACTCATTACAACATGACCCTAAGGATGCCCAACGTATTTACCAAAAAGTGGGTTATTGCTCCTCTGTCCGAGTTAAATCTTACGAGAATGACGTCAGTGTCTTCAAAAGACGGAGAGCATGTAGCAAGGTGTTGCCCCAAATTTTGCCTAGCTACGTATAATACACATTTTGGTATGGTATCACTATTCCCCCTGTGCATTATTTCTTCTTTTTTGAATGAGGTGATACGCAATATAGATTCTTACAAATATTTTCGATTACGTATGAAACTGTGGCCTGCCTTGATCCCTTTTAAATTACTAAACGATTTGTTGGCCCGTTGTTTTGAATATATGTTACCGAGCTCGTCAGCTCCTTGTTGTCAACCCTACTTCGTTAGTCGTAATAATTCAGGGTCAGCTATACGCAACAGCTGAATTCGTCATGCCACAGTTGTAACAGATCCTGTTGAAACGCACGAGCAAGCTCTTGATAATAAAGGGCATGACAGGCATGTGAGAAACGTTTTGTAAAGTGTAGGTAAAGTCTAGGTCTCATTTTCAACAGAAATATGTGTAAAACTTATTGCTGCTACAGCCCAATTAAGCCCTGAACCACAAGTTTTCTTAAGTTCGCAGTCACTTGTTGCTTTCTTACTTTTACAGCATCGAGAATATCTGCAACGGTTTGCATGTACTACAGAACTTTTGTTACGTAGGGGACTCAACTTTTGCAGGACACAACAGTTTAGGAAAAGTTAGCAATGATATATATATATATATAGGATGGCACTGTAAGGATACATTAGAAAGTACTGATCACAAGCAGCGCTACTTTTAATGCTACGTCATTGAAACGACAGGAAACTAACTGCTGTCCTCTTCGAAGGCCTGTAAACTGTTCTCTTTCAATTTCCGTATGTATTGCTAATGTTCTCATTCAGTTCAGACAGACTAGTACCTGTCAATAAACTTTAAAATTACCAATTTGTTGAGTTTCGAATATAAACTCTATCCTATATCTGGAATACACATGTTTAGAGACTCGTAGTAATTCTGTGACGCTCTAAGGGTGTAGGATTATCATTCAGAAGATCTTTTGTAATAAAAACCTTTAAGTTGAATTAGGGAACCGATTCACTATTGCTAATGGATTCGCCGGACACTATTCATAGCAATCATCTAGAAACAAGGAAGAGTAGTTCTTGCTACGAATTTATGGCAGATGATTGCAATTCGGCGCTTGAAGTGAAACGCGCTCAAGTGACTCATTTCCTAATTGCCTTATTTTAAAACTTGTGGGTCGTAAACAAATCCTATTTGTTGACAGGTTGCCTTTTATGAGAGCTATGTACAGGGCCGGCCAGATGAAAAAATGCAAGCGTTTCTGCTTTTACATTCTCTTGGTAATTGTAAACATAAGATGGGCTTACAATATGAGCAGATTCGTTAAACAATTTTAGGCATGACACCAACATTTTCGTTACTATACAATTTTTGGTTATTATTGACTTCGAAGTGTTAAATACCTTGGTCCTGCAATTTAAGAGACCTAGCTCACAGAATGTCAATTGGTACTCTTTTTGTAGTGTATTTGTTTAGTCCACTTTCGGCGTAATGGTAACGGTAATTGAGTAAGAAACAACACGAACGATTTACTCAAAGAATGGGGCACGTGTTATCCTCTTTTCATAGTCTTGTGAAGCCTTCCCTCTCTACCATTATACGCAGATACGCTTAACGTTACATTGTTCCCTATTTTGGGACGACGCAAAGTGGCCGCTTCAGTGGTTCTGCTAGCAGTAACGTTTTCCTGGTACTAATCAAGTATTAACTGTTACTCATTTCTGATAAAACCCCCTCACGTAGCACAATGGTGCAGTGATGTGGAAATGCAAATAGGTTAGTTTCCTTTTTTTGGAGCAAAGACATTCCTGCGACGGTACTTGGCCGGTAAAGGAAAGGTTTCTGCCAATACAATTACACAAACTGGGTTGGCCTCGTTCAACTTGACCACTAGGTGTGCATGAAGGACTTTAGGAAGTGCTAAAACTCATCTAGAAGTGTCAAATAGCATAAATTTATACTAGAAATCCACTTTCTTCTTCTCTTGTACTGTTCCCTGATCTGGATCTTGGATATCCCAAAAACGTCTTTACAGAAGTCAGGGTACAAATCATTGCAGTAAAGTATACGGTAAGGGTACAAGCTAAGATACTGTTACTTCACAATACATGTATCTCATAAATCTGATTCCGTTTTTCTGTGGAAGTAAATCGTTCTGGTGGGCAAGGAGAATTGTTGCGCCACGGAGGACCTGTATCAAAGCAAATGCCAATTGCATTGACGTAGACAATATGACGTAAGCAATCAACGTCATAACTGGTTATTATTGGAGGCAAGAAGACGACCGGTGTGCGAAACAATGCAGCGCCAATGGTGCGGAAGATGGATTCGAACATTGCACTGTTGGCTGCTTCACGGGAGATTTAGCTGCTCAATTACTTTTGCTTATCATTTTGTTCCCACTTTAAGCAACAAAAAGCGGTGAAGAGCAAAATGCTGTCGTGAAGGTTCACGATCTGTCCGTGAAAGTAATAACCTTCAGTAAGGTACACGTGTGAGAAAAATCAAAGTTACGATGTCATCTTCTGTTTAGAGACACGGCTTATGAGCTTGTTTCTGCTCTGTTTCACGACCTCCAATGGTATGGCGTCGCAAGACCTTCATACTACATACAAAAAGAGTCTCCTAACTGGTGTAAAACAAATATTTGTTGCAATACTACCAATACGGAAACAAAACTAGTGATGCATCTAGCCTTTCTAAGCTAACCAGTCAAATGGGGCGCTGTCGTAAACGAAGCTTTTACACACAAAATTTAATGACTATCCTGTCGGGCTTAGAATTAAGAACAGCTTAATAACTGGTCTGGCGTACGACCCCAGTGGCATGTTAAATTGACAAGGAGGCTACTTGGTATTGTTGTTACTAGGCTCTGGCTGGAAAATAACTAACAGTCACCAATATAGCTTACTTTTCTCATGTACAACCAACAACCAAACATTTACATCGAACATACAACAAGTGGGCCGACACAACACAAAATGAAGGCAAGTCACAAACACAGCCTAAGGCAGAGAAGGAAAAGAAACGAAACAACAACTACAGACATGGTGAATAGTGAAGGAGTATGTCTAACAAATCACATCTTTCGATGAGTTGTTCCTTTTATCTCTCTTTCTATATTTTCCAATACCAAAATTCACACATTAAGTACCGAGTCAAGGATATTTACAAGTACGAAATGCATACGAGTTAAAACAGTTACAATGGAATACCTTGAAAAAACTGAGCAATCTGACAGTATTCGGCCCAAAGGTATTTCAATACCTACTTCCGATATTTTAGAATTCAAAGAATTAGTGAAGAAGAATTGTGGGAATTGTCTATTTACAGTCGAATTAGGTTTAGGCTTCTCGTGTTCTCACTTGCGCAGGTTTAAGTACAGAAAATCAGTTGAGTTTGTTAGGACTACTGACTTACCCTGCACCAATTTAGGAGGTCAAACGAAACTGATGGTATTAGTCGTTTAATGTGAGACAAAAAGCTATCAGCAGTACGACCACTGTGTTATGCAGACCAAAACAATTTAACTACTGGGAGCCACTAGTCCCTTGGTCACTGGAGCACGTCCCTTTGAGGGTATCACGGCCCGTTTCAACTCCTGAAATCGCAATCCAATCTATATATCACGCCAAGGTAGCATTCTACTTGGGACTTCACAAGGCTTCACAGGTGACAAACCACTTTTTCAATCATGTTTCTCGGGCTTGCAGTAAGTTAATACACACCCTCGGATACTTTGACTGCAGCGGAACTGACGTTCTGGAGTAACCAAACCTGCTGGGATGAACGGCATACTACAAAGCTGGGATTTATGTGTCTATACGTCTCACACAAGCTCTCCTAGTGCCCTCGTTGGTTGGTTCGTTATTTGATTCCAGGAAGTGTAAGGGAGGAAAGACCCTACAGAACAGAAAGAAGAAGGGAGAGTATTAGGGCGTGCTAACCTCAAGTTGACTGATGTGAGTATTCCGACCTGCATTTTGTCACCACTCAATATTAATCATTTAAGAACTCTATTTACCTTATCATTCTACTATAAATTCACTCAACATTGGATAAAACAATGTTAATAAACCATCCCCAAACAGAACATGAGAGCAACACGAGAAGAGACATAATCCAGGGGTTTAATGTTTGAATACAGAATCTGAGGAAAATAAACAAAACATCGGCGCGAACTCTCGTTCCTGATATCGTGGTGAAATATGTGTGAATTGTAACCGACAAAAACCAGATTGTTCTGTTCACTGTCGGAGGTAGCATTAACGGTGCTTCCGCTCGCTTGTCATACTGGTGGCACCACCAGAGGGGCAGAGAGGCACAGAAGCGCTGCCATACAAACCAAGTGGTATGAAACTCGAACTTCAACGTTAAAACACGGATCACACAAAAACAGATGACAGATGTGTTTTAGCATTCATTTCTAAATTCAATTTCCTTGAAACTTATGAACGTGGCTTCCTTTGTTCAAATGTAGCTAATTACAATAGTTCAAGCTGACAAGCCATCTGTATACCATCTATAACAACAAATGTACTAGAAGTAAAATGGGCATCAGTCATCAACTGACGACCACTATTCCTGGGCAAAGATCACAATTCTTGTCCCAAATAATTATAAATATCATGTTACAAGCTAGCGACTGCAGCTACATCAATTAAACCCGACAAATCGCCAAGGACACGAATACAAATCGGGGTGGAGCTACGGAAAACAAACATATCTATTCTACTCATAGTAACGTCCAACAAAACCCAACAACGGGCAATACTTTACAAGACATGGCTTACACATTCGGGCAGAATTCTACAAAATATCCCCTGTACGTCAAAATGGTCAGTTTATAATAGTCCAAACATTATAGAACGTTTCAGCCTAATATGAAATAAAGATGCTGCCGCCAAACTGCCCACGAAGCACTATTAAAAATACTACTTCCAAGTCCTCTAAATACCCAATTAAAAAATCATATCTTTGTAAAAAATAACAAATAGCAAATCACCGAAATTTTTTACTTTAATTTTAGCTTGGCTGATTAATTCTATGCATTTCGTTCTCATAACCAGAGTGTAATCAAGTCGTAGTAATATGCAACGGCATCCATGTTTCAGTTATTGACAACGAATCCACATTTGTGAGCGATGGATGATATATGACAATTGCAATTGATGCCACCCGAAAGTATCTCTTCGGATATCAAATACCCTGTGGTCACTTTGCTTGACCGGTTCCAAAATGTGTCGATGTCAAACTGTTCTGTTGGACGACTTCCTTAACTGCAATACTCGGGAGGCTTTTACGGTTCTCGATAATACCAACAATTCCCTGTTTCACCACTTTACGAACACCATTCAACTGCCCTTTGCAAACGCAATTCTAGGGAAAGGATCTCCTAAGTAGCAAATGTATCGTACCGGTACATAAGATTCTGGATTCCTTGCATGCAATTAATGTACAGGCAGCAAGGATTTTAAGTCTCTCTATGGAAATGATGACACATTTTCACGTGAATAAGGTGTCCTGAATGTGATACATGTCATATCAATAAATGTACTGACAACTTAATGCCACGACTCGTTACCAGTTATGGCCCCCAGCATCTGGAAAGAACCTCTTGGAGTTATAATCTCTAAACGACATCTAAATATTTTCCCCCTTAACCCTCATACCGTTATCTATAATACTTTAACAACGCTTTATCTATGCAATGTCTGGCAATGTTTGCATCCAGACACAGATGCCATCACCTTCTCCTGATAAAGCCATTGCTATCTACTGAGATAGAAAACAATTAGTTGTATCTACAAACTCATTCCAGGAACGGCGTGGCTACGTAAGAAAGATAAGTCTGTCCTCTGTATGGTCGAGCTGTTATGAAAATGTTACTTTAAAAAAGTTCACATTGGCTCTACTCCTTTGTGCCAATGGGTTTACATCTTTCTGTTTCACATATGGATAGAATCTGACTCGTTTCCTGGGTCGCCTATTGCGAAAATATTCAAACGCTGGCAATGTCTTTCATTTAAAATCTCGATCAAATCCTTGGGAGTTTCATTTCGCAGTGTTCGTAATCAGAAACATATTGTTCCATTAGTGCTGACCCACGAAAGCAAGGTAATGACCAGCTCTTACTTCGACATTTTCTCCCTCCGTGTCATCGGAATCTGGCACTCGACATCCTAAATCACAGGTGATATACCTTCTCCCTGCAATGTCGTTCTTCTGCAACGGCAGACAAGTGAGGCTAAGACCGCTTCCAGCCTCACAGTCTGGGTTACCGACACCGATGTCGAATAAGCAAGGCTCTCTCTCTATGCTACCGACGAGGAGCGACAGACACTAATATATCCGTAGACTAACATTTCATACATAGACAGAGTATTTCGCCAAAATTTCTGGTGGCACATCCTCTTCCCCGTCAGAGGAGTTACCTTGACTTAGTGACCTGCTTGATTCACTCAGATGGCAAGAGTTGCCAAGAGGGTTAAGACGTATATCTTCTTCCTTACCGTCCAGCGGCAACCTGTTTTCGTCCTCTCTTAACGCATCGTTGTATAATTCATTGCATACGAGACCTGTTTCTCCTCTCTTAGATGAAGCTACAACACAAGAAATAAACAAAAACATAGTTTACCATACAGAAAGACCAATATAGTGACAAAATGCACGCACGTTATCTCAATACACAGCAAAGCACAACCAGGGTCTCCATCTTGTATTATAGAGAAGCCGAGGGAGACGAGTAAAGGCTTACGAGTCATTGCATTTTTATAACACACGACCTTAAAGTAGGGGAAGGAGGAGAGACTGCTAAAAATCATACTATGAGCTCAATGTTACTTACTTAACTATCCGGTTTAAGTTTGAGTTAAACAATATGCTGTCAAATACTGGCTACTAAAGCTTAGGTACAAGTAAATATCCAAACGTCGACGTCGAAAGAACAATGGTGGTGTAAATCGGTATGCCAACGTTATTATAACGGCACAAAAGTGGTAAAAAGTGGTAAGTGTTGTGATCACCAAAAGATCCTATTGAACTATATCTTAAAATCATTCTTAAGCTATATCTTTATAATTTACTGCTGTGACTTTCCAGTCAGGGTGGAATCCTACGATTGCAAAACCTACGGACAGAATGATAGAAAACCTTTACCTTTCTTGACGTAGCTGTATAAATGTATAGCTGCTAAATGGAAAATTTAGCCGTTCCTTCCTAAAATCAACATCTGCTACGAACACACAATTTGCATAAATGCGCTACGATAACAACTCTCACCTGTATCATCCATTAAGACGCATCTTGAATCCCTACTGTTGTCACTCTCACCATAAGGCCCACAATTCTTATTATAAGAATCTGCACTGGGATCAAATTGGCCATCCCCTAATACACATGGTCGTCCGCCTTCATAAGGGCCCCCGTAAGTCCCAAATGGCCTATGCTCATAGTGGCTATTCTCCATAGTAACAGGTCCATCACCATTTCTGTCATACACCCGACCGTTGCCGTGGTAAACTCGGTTATCTGTTGTATAAGCTCCACCGTTCGAGCGATAAGGCACAGGGCTCTGTCAGGAAATAAAAGAAAAACCGGTGAATAAATGAACTATCGCGTCACTATCATTTTCATTTGTCACCATGGAACAAAAGAAACGACATAAACTTAGATTGAAACTTAGGAAGATAAGTATACGGCGAATTAAAAAAAACCCGGAGCAAAACCAAGGTGGTTCAAAGGCATCAACAACTGGTTGATGAAGAGAAGTAACAACTGCGTGGACAGCCATCACTGTAAAAGTAAAAGCAATGTTACGGTGATTCTGTACCTCATCTTGTCGTCCGTAGTTCCGCGGTACGCTTTGCAATTGGACAGGCCTGCCATCTGGTTTTAAATGCTCCTCTGCAAACATGGGGTGCTCCTTACGAACAAAGATGTGGTTCCCATGCTGGATACTGTTCCCCGGCCCAATGCCGTTCCCTGGCCCAATACCATTTCCGTGGGGTACGGGTTCGAATCGGTCCAAATACCCTTCGCCATTGTTATAATCCCTCGAGTGCTTGCGCTGGTTAAAGTTGAAAAAAAACAAATTCTTTAAAGATAAACAGGAATGATAAATATATCAAAAATAAACAGGAAAAACAAAATACTGACAACAGTGACTAACACGAAAACATAATCAGCGCTGACTTAATGAAAACCAAACGTTCTAGACCTGTTGTACAAACTTTTGTCAAACAGTTGCCATTTGCGGCATGCAACAGAAAACAGAAATAACCTCCATGCAATAGCAAATTGTGTTAATTTACGAAAGTAATCGTGCATGATTGTCTAAGTGTCATCTCTTAAGTCATTTTTTATTTGATTTCTCTGAATTGATCCTGGGAAGAAAACGTATGATAATTTGTCACCAGTGATGGACAGTAAGCGTTACATGAAGTTAGAGCAGAGCCATCTTCTCATAATGACCACATAGGACAACGCGAAATGTCTGTCCTGTTACTGAGAAACAAAAAATCTAAAAAGAAGTAAATTAAAACATAAATTAAACACTAACAGACTTACATGAGAACAGTGTGTGTATGTCTGTATATAAAATACGACTGAGGAATACTCGAAATAAAAAAATGTTTTAAAAAAAGTCTGCATTGAGTTACTCCATGATATAACATGCCTTTGGTCAAAGGGCAAAACGAGTCTCGTAATAAATCTACTGTCCTTGTGGTAAAAGTGCATTGAAGCTGAATTAACAAATCAGAAAATGTGGAATTATCTTTAGCTCTAACTACAGAAATAAAAAGACCTTTTCATCTACAAAGAACGCACAGTTCGTAACAATATTCTTTGTAAACAAACTTACTGGTCCTCCCCAGGGCATCTGAAAAATGCTCATGGAATTTCTCGATGTGTTGCCAATTTTAAAAGGTCTTGGTTTACCAACAGAAGTTGAGGAATGCGAGTAAAATGATATAGAACAAAGACGTCGCTTGAACTCTTCCTTTACCTAAAAAGAAAGCAGCACCAACATCTATTTACCTTCCCGGTTAAAAAACACTTCAGGATTATAGGATACATGTAAGTGGTCAGTCTTAATGTCAAAATAACAAGAAAGTAAAATGATGAACAATGGAATGCATCATGCTGGTCTCATTGATTAAGGCTCATTCGTACTTATATTCGCCAGAAGATTCTACCAGCAAGGCCTTGCAAAAAACCAACCGCCGTTTTCACGCCATATATGGTCATCATTGCTATAGCTACCACGGAAGGCAAACGGTCGAAACTGGCCAGGTCAAACATGCTATAGTTGACATAATTCCCAATGTTCCTAGCAACCTCTCTAGCGAAGCATACCTCTTAAGTGTCTTGATAATTCCATTCCCTTTAACTAGAGCATGCTGTGAAACAAGTCTTGATCTGCTTGGCAGGGTATGCACTTCGAACTACTGTCGCACACACTGAGTTTACGGTCATTTGCTACCGTTGCCACGTCAAAGTTTTACACCTTGGTGCGGTGAGACCTTGTGCAGTACCTGCAAACATGTCTGCTACTTCATCCACCAATTAGGTATAACTACGCAGATAAATGACAACTACCACGATGGCCTTGCAAGTCAGGTCACAAACTGATTTTCAATGATGAACAAGTGAGAGAAGACACAGTCACGTCAAGAACATCATACAAAGAATCATGTTTTATTCATCAAAACGTATCATAAAAGCCTTCACAAACATGCTCTGTCAACACGCCCACTTTCAATACAGTTTAACTGAGACAGCTTGGAATCCAATAGCGATCAACCGTACACAACACAATATTCCATACGTCTCAAATGCTTGGAAATGGAGGTTTGATAGCAGTCAATATGCTCCTAGTAACACCAACCATTCCGTTCTACACAACTTTATTCTTACAACAAAATCGACTCCCTGCAATTTTTACAAAGCGCCGGCGGAACGCAGAGAACGACTCTGCAAGCTTTTGCCATAATCATGATGGTAATAAATGCTTACATGGGCTACGCGCATCAAATGATCGTTCCTACAATAGCATACGAAGGTTTTATCCCCTTAATGCGATCCTCAGATGGTCTGACTTAATAAAAACCTCTGCCGCAAAATATTAAGCAAAGAGGATCTCTAGCAGAATATCAAAGCTGTACTTCTTTTTCACTTCAGGGGTCTCGAGGTCAATGTAAGCCACTTGATAATGTTGGAAAATAACTTGGGTTTCTAAATATCACATGGCTAAAGTACACTAATAGGAATTTGATAAGTAGTTTAAACTTAGAGCCAGAGTTATCAGCAAATGCAATGCTTACTTTCGATGCTCGGGTATACATTAAAGGAAGTCTAACAGCTACCATACCAAATTTCTTTGGTTACTACGTACCTTCTCATTGAATAGACAGTAAAAGGCGAAGATATATAATCCCTGTGGAAGAAAAACAGTGAGCATAAATTTGGGGAGTAAGACCTTTTTATCACGACATATACCTTTTCGGTGGTATATATATCATATTTTCAACTCAAATATTCACTGATGACAAACCTGGCAACTACCTAATCACAATAAACATTCTCTCTCTTATAGACGACTGCTACTTTATATAAAGAGAGTAATTCTGTGATTCAAAACATCAGTGACAGTCGTTAAACAACAAGACGCCAATCAATCGGTTCACTGCTACACGCCCATTATCGCTGATGTACAAAAAACCCGCTTAAAATGGAGATGCATAAGATAGCTCAAATTCACGTCTCGATTCTTCATCCTCGAATGCATCCTAACTTTTCATAAAATGAAGTCATTCAAAACCTGATTATGTCAGCAGCTGCATTTTGAAAAATAGGCAAAATAATGTATGGACATACTGACATGCCAAGGGAAGTTTATGTTCTGGAAAGAATCATTGTTAGTACAATGGACCTTTATGAAATGAGAAGCGTATTATTAAACGGTTGCTTAAAAACTCGAGACTTAATGCTCGGCTTGTTTGTTCCAAAATCAGTGACGTTGCTAAGTACATCCAAGTCTAAACTGTCATGGTGAATCGAACTGTTCAATCTCGAAAGCGTTGGTGACTAATCTATAATGGTGCTACAAGATATACCATGGAGTACATCAAATCGCTTACCTGAAAGGCATTGCATATATTGAACAAATAGGCCATGATCACAGAATCTTCGTTAACGTATAAAACACCGAAGAGCCATGTGACGCCAAGGAGCGGTACCAGTCCCAATGAACCTTTTGCCCAATAACTTGAATAGAAAACAAATTAAGGCTGTTACTTCTCAAAGTTATGCCGAATCTTCTACCGAGAAATATGTCTATATCAGTGTCGAATATGATATAGCGCAACTTGTTTTACGACTTAACTGTGCTAAGAAAAAGTTACTAATGTTTGGATCATAACTGAAATTATTCTATCTTGCTACTTGAAGGAAAAGAAAGGGAGATAACTAACTAAACAAACAAATAGCGGAATAACGAAGTAAAGCAAGAAAGAATGAATGAATAAGAAAGAAATAAGGAATAAAAGAATAAAGATGGATGTAAGAAAAAATGAAAGAGGAACGATGAAAAACGAAAAGAATGGAAAGAGGAAAAAGGAATAACAAGAAAGAAAGAAAGAAAGAAAGAATGAGAGAGAGAGAAAGAAAGAATGAGAGAGAGAAAGAAAGAAAGAGAGAGAGAAAGAAAGAATGAGAAAGAGAAAGAAAGAATGAGATAGAGAGAAATAAAAAAAGAAAAAAGAAAGAAAAAATGAAAAAAAGAAAAAAGAAAGAAAAAAGAAAGCAAAAAAGGCAGAAAGAAAGAGAGAGATAGGAAGAAAGAAAGAGAAAGGAAGAAAGAAAGAGAAAGGAAGAAAGAAAGAGAAAGGAAGAAAGAGAGAGAGATAGGGAGATGGAAGTAACGAGAAGGATATAAGATAGCTAAGTTAAGTACGCAGTAACGTAACGCAAAAAGCACACGGCACAACGACACAAGGCATGTCACAATAAAAGCAAACCAAGGAACGTAACGTAAAGTAAAGAAAAGAAACGGGAAGAAGACATGATAAACCGCTGTAAATCAAGCACCATCGAGCACGATACCATATTTAAGTTACCGAAATTGGTCTCCCTTCATATCTAGTTTCCTTAGTATGCATTAGCAAGTTAAGACAGATTGCATCACTTCCATTTCTAACATTGCGTTCGCATGGGGGTTAAGCAAGGAACAAAACCAAATACAGATTAAGCTTGGTCACAAAACGGAGTTCTGCAAATTATTTAACGCTATCTCAATAATATCACATCCACCGAATGACACTAACTCGTACGAAGCGTTATAGGGTGGACTGATTTGCTATAAATATACTTCATAACCGTGCGCCAAAGGAGATAGTCTTGTACAAGTTGATCACAGACCATATGATCAATGGATTCAGCTGTACTTTCTGAATTTAAACGGACAACTTCGTGACTTTGAGTGTTACAGCTGCCACAGATCGTAATTCTCAAGACTGCGGTCATATCGCTAAGTATTTAAAATCAGCTTTACACAAAAACAAGTACTTCGATGTCATTCTGACTCACTTGATTTTATCCACTGACTTCCTCATATTCTGATCTCTGGTCATGATAGCCGAATTACGGATGATGATACGGAATGTAAGTACCAGGAATATTGAGTTGACCTGCAAAAAAAAAATAAATCATCAGTATTAAAATTAGATTGAATCTAAGCAAGAGAGGGGAATTCCGTTTTGTTCTTCGATGAAACTTCATATAACCGGAATTTGACTGTGTGACCGAACACATTACGAAATCCCAAATTCTGAAAAACATGCGTACATGAATAAGCTGCAATGTGTACATCTCTTAAGCTAACTTGGACATCGAAGTTACTTCTGAGCTTAACGCATAGGAATGGCCTGCGACTTTAGCTAAGTTAATGACAAGCGATTGGCCAACTACTTACACGTTCATCTTTAACAATCCTTATCAGCAATAATTTAGCGGCGGGGAGACAGTAAAACTGATTAGGTTAGGGGCCCAGATGGGATATCAACCTTCCGTTAATATGTCAATAATAAAAGTGAATAGCATGTGTTTCGGCATCCAGACAATCACCCACACTACTGCGCATGCTCACAACAAACACATGGCAATAAAACTGAAAATCAACTGCTATCACCATCAAATTAACATAGCAAAACATATGAATCCAGCTAAATTGTCGGATGTAATAGTTGTAAAGATACCGTGCTGGCTCGGTATGACCATATGCTTATAAATCTCGCAGCTGTTGTGTCACTTTATCCTAAACTTGATAATCTGGCTACATCTGGCTACAGTTACAACCTCTACACGTTCAATTGTAACTCTTAAAAACACTCATTCGTCACATCCGCGTAAATAATTAGTGCTACGTACCACAACCACAAAGAGCACCGGCGTTGTGAAAAACCAAATGAATTTGTCTTGAACCGACAGCCAACAGCTGAAATGGTAAACAGAAGCGATGTTAAGGGGAAATAACGACTAAATATTTATAAACAGAAACCAACAAAACTCGCCTAAACGCCAGTGCACCAAACTATCAAATCCAACATCTTAAATCAATAACAGCTAGGTCACAACCTTGTTGGAAACAACGTTCTCATTGCTCACTGACCTCTTTTCTTAAAATATACCACTGCAAGCCTTGTTGCTGCAAATGTCCTCAGTTATCGTCGGTCATACAAAAAGAAGCTATATTCGGATTTGACTCTACGTGTAATAATATCTCGGGGTTGGCTTTAGATGCCTGCGTACTTATAATAATTAGAGAAAATATCTGTTTGTTGTGAATATCTGAAGTAGCGTTAGAAAAGGGGTTGGCATACATAAAACATTACACATGCGCGATTAACTTGCTTTCTAATCATAATATACTAAAATTTGAAATGGAGAACTGACGTTTACAAAATCTTTCCAGGATGTATCAATATTGTTCAGTGTGAAGAGTTCCTACCGGAGTCAAAGGACGTTGTAGTGAAAGCAGGATAGTGATTATACTCTCATGCCCAAACTATTACCATCATTTCCAACAACAGAAAACGGGGCCCATTGTTACTGGGCGGCTGTAACCAAGGCTCTGATAGCAGAAAGTTAGCAGGGCATTGTCAAATATCAGCTGAAGGATTACACTCTATTTACCAATCGGCCAGAAATAGTGATTGCATCGCTTGGGAACGTGTAGCGACGAATGCATCGGCTTAGTGCATCACACAAATAATTACAGGGCGTTAAGTATTTCTACCATAACAAGGAGAAACTTAAGCATTTGTTATGAATTAAATAAAGCGAGATTAGGTAGACGTTCTTTGTCATGCAACAGTAAAAGAAAAAGTGTGGCAGGTGATGGTTACCGACTCGATGAAGACTAGGTTCGAGTAATTTTCATGCCAAAAGTTGTATCCTGCTACATGTTATTACGTATGCGGAAAACAGTACTGGCACTTACTCTACACCCCAGTTAAGGAAATAATAGTCACTCCAGCTTACTGTTGAGGCAAGGAATCCACATCAATGAAACAACGATGCAAACAGTGAACTACTGTTTCCACCATCAAATAACTCACTGATTATTAGAGTTGTGGGCAAATAATCTTGTTCTGAGATCTTCTTCAAATTGCTGGGTCCGTTCCCGATGTCCCACACACTCGCGTCACAACGCACGTTGAGCGAAAACCACCACTTATACCTTATCGCAACATCGGAGCTAATGCTCAACAAGGGCTTTTACAACCATATTTCATGTCTTCTTTCCTCAAATTTTTAAATTCAAGGTTTGATCACTCGTTTATTACAATATCCTTGAAAACAAATGAGTTTTTACCCTCATCATATCCGCTTATAAGAAACAGGTAAAAATTTCAAATTTAATTCACTGTGCAAGTCTAACCCCGACCTAATGCAATTACTGTAATCTCTTAAGAGTTAGTCTTCCAACTTCGCTTATTGTCTAGCTTGATATTTGTATGAAAGAAATCGCCTTTAGGAAAGATGCTCTAAGAGAATGCGAGGTAGGTGTGACTGATAGGTTTCAAGAGTGACACATGTCACGAACGGTCCTTATAAATTTCAAGAAGTAAATCGAATGGACCGTCTCAAGGGAATAATGTCGTATGAGGTAAGTGATCATCAGTGTCGTTAATGAAGTCTAGCATTGTGAGGAAAAGCGCCCAACAACCAATGTATGACAGCAAAATGCGAAAATGATTTATCTACTTACAAGGTTGCGTTACCAAATCCACTTGGATATGCGCCTGCTCCAACAGCCGTTAGAACAGCTGGAATACCTTGAAAATTTGAGGGGAAAAAAGTTCAAAATGTTATTTTGACTCAACCAAAGTTAAGAATGGTAAGAGGTTAAGAATGTATTAAAAGCTTATTTATTCCACACCGGAAAACAATAATGCACGAAATAAGATAGTGATAGAGTGATAGGGATACTGTGACATGGCAAAAAGCCTGAAAAAACGGGATAAAACAAACTGACACTGCCAACCTTTCAACTGCATCATCGCCTCTGAACAATATTATATAATCACTACATAGCTGGACAGGAAAATTCCTTTCTCTAGCTATTTAACATATTTGCAAGCATATATGAAATACACTGTGTTCGAATCCTAATGCCTTTAGATAGAGACCACGTTTTGTATCAACAAAGGCTAAGCACGGACGAAAAACACTACCAATCGACGGTAAGTTTACATACAGGGGTCTCTACTTCAAAACGCAAACAAACGCACCAGACACTAGGGCTAAACAAATGGAACCACAACAACCCGCGCAAACAATTTCAAAGAAGATCATACCTACGTCACTTTCGTAGTAATTTCACAAAAACAATTTATTCAGATTTCCGCATGATTTAATGGCTCGATAAAACTATATTTTAAACATGTTTATTGTAAATTCATTCCGATCAAACTTAAATTTAAATATCGAGTTAATAATGTGAAACAAAGACAGCTTGTTAGCTTACCCCAACAGATGAAATAGTAATGCCTTTTGAAGCTCTCTCTTGGAAATACTTGTACTAAAAGGATGTACAGCTGCACTCCCTCCATCAACATCCACAAAAATGCTACTAATAGGAAGTAGTACAAGATGGCGGCAAATACTGTACAGACGATCTGTAAAGGAATAACATAGGTGCAGATGTTATGAGGACTGGCCGTTAAGGAGAACACTCCGAACTTGAGGGATGGGTGTTCTAAATTGAAAAGGGTGTCACAAAAGAGCCTCCTGCATTAATCTGCTAATGGTCTCCCTAATGGTTAATCATAATCAAGGCTAGATTGTGAGGCTTCCGGTGTCATATTGACGGAATCATGGTTAGTTTTCCTCATCTTTTGACTTATCATACGATGCCTGGTTACATTAACGCTATGTTTGCTTGTCTTCCAGCCAGGAATATCTTTCACTGTTTGCCTAGGTAATGGTTCCATCTTTGCTCTATTTTAATCGCTTAATGCATTGAGTTGCTTTATGCCTTTCTAAGAGACATGTACGATGAAAAAAGCAAACTAACCACAATACTACAAAACGGGTATTGAAACTATTTTTCAAAAATGCACATTTTAATATCTGTGATATAAAAGCTTTCCATTATGAAAGAGATTCGTAAATAGACGTAATCCCCCTTCTGGGCCTCCACTGGAGTAGATAACCACTAAGCATGTACATGATAAGTCTTCCAATTGGATTTGTACCAGTGGATTTTGTGGGATTATGAAGCCTGGTGAGTAAAGCGGCAGTGTAAATGACGGGAATGATATATAAGTGTACAGTACAGATATCCGACAGCCTTAACTCACTATCCCTTCCACCCAATCTTCGTGTACGCGTCTTTACGGGGGCTTCGGCTACCAAAAACAAAACATGTATACAGTCACAAGATTTGCACTGAACGTCAACCAACTGCTTGGAAGTTGTTAAATACATGGGACATCAATACCGTCGCCTTCCATCTTCCGGAAAATTGTCAGTTCACATTGTACTAGGCATTCTAAATTAGATTAGTGTTAGTTTAGAAGGGGAATTCTTATAGATATTCATAAGGCGGTGAGTTATGTGGGGTGCGCGTATCCTATGAGGATAAAATTAATCTCAATTCAGTCACTTTGGTAGGAGCTAAATAGGATCAAAACTTCGTTGGTGTCACTACCAACAATTCTTTGGGCAACGATCATTGGGCAGGCACTGTGATCTCCAAACGCTCAAGAGCTACAACAGTATATAAATCTGGCCTGTCACCACTGAATATAATCACTCACCCTATTTTCTGTTCTAGAAATGCCAACAATGAAAATGGCATAGGCAATTCCCAAGGATGCTGTCAAGTTCTTGTGAATGGTGTTCCTCGTCGACTGCAACGATTTACATGTTATAAAGACTAAGAATGAAAGGATGAGTCCAATAAGGCTAACACTGATTCCCACTTGTGTGATAACACGAAGAGCTATCTGATCTCCTGCTGATAATTCTTCACTGTGAGTCTGCATCAAAATTGCAAAATTGGTTAGGTGATAGGAACCGCATTGCGTCTTTGTGCGTGACACCTCCTTCGTTACGACGCCATCCTGGGACCAGTGAGAATTGCTACAAAATCCAAAATAGATAATAAGTGAACAAATAATGGGAAAGGCCTGGGAAGCAAGATACATTGCATTGGAAAACGAATCACGCTCGAGCTAAAATTTTCCAAGTCACTCTACATTTAAATGCTAAAAAACTCGTCGATGACGTTGCAATTTGTACGATAGACAAGAGAAAAAGCATATACATGAGACATAAAAAAATCAAGGGATGGTAACAAGTCTTTATAAGGCACCAACTTTCTAACAATTCAATCAACCTTCATCAAACTGTAACACACTGTTTTCTTTGTTTGAAACCAGTACAATGACTGTGTTAGTTGTTATAAACACGTTACAGTAGATACAATTGATGAGCTCGGTTGCTTGGTTGGTGTAGATTGACCACTTGATTCAGTCACGGAACGCTAGGATTAATCATTTAGTCAAGATCGCTGACTGTTGTACACCAATGAACTCACTCATTTCATCTACCTCATGACATCAAGCTAGAAACTTGAAATTTGAACTATCTGGTGGAATACAATGATACTTGTTTGGTTCTTCAGTCGTACACCAATGAACTCACTCATTTCATCTACCTCATGACATCAAGATCGAAACTTGAAATTTGAACTATCTGGTGGAATACAATGATACTTGTTTGGTTCTTCAGTCGTACACCAATGAACTCAC
>JAAAKL020004193.1:0-21466 GCA_010016065.2 Carybdea cf. marsupialis auct. non (Linnaeus, 1758) | reverse complement strand
TATAGCTAATGTGAACCACGTTCCTATATAGCTAATGTGAACCACGTTCCTATATAGCTAATGTGAACCACGTTCCTATATAGCTAATGTGAACCACGTTCCTATATAGCTAATGTGAACCACGTTCCTATATAGCTAATGTGAACCACGTTCCTATATAGCTAATGTGAACCACGTTCCTTTACTACGTTCCTTGATACATAGTTGCTAATCAATCATTTTTTTCATTTTAGAGTTGCACCATCTAGGAGTTTGTTCTCTGCCGGACATGTCGAGATTGTAACTGACTCAATCGAAAAGGTAACCGATTTTCAAAAGCCGAATTGCGCATGCTCAATAGAAACAGCGATTGACCTTTCGTTTCGTTCCTTTTGCAACTCCTCGTCATGTGAAAAAGAGGTTAACTGCCCAACATCGGAGAGAGTAAGAGTTCCGGTCTTGAACTTTGAAAGGGATATTACTATGGCAGTCTTTGCTATGCAGGAGTCTGACGAGAACCACTACGATTTCTTTTGGGATTCTAACAGCGTTATCAATACAACACCCATGTTGAAAGATTCAGCCTCAGACGGGAATTTGCTGGCAGGAACTAGCCTGAAGAGGTGCCATGACACGTTGAAAAATCTGCCTGTAACCACTGTTTGCAGAAGATTTTCTGGATTTTCTATTGAAAAGATTGCGTCACTTTGCAAACGAGCCATTGAGGTATGTATGTGAGCAAATTGAACTCTGTTGTGTCTCCCATATTAAAACGTCGTGATAGTGGAGTTTCTAAAAGGGCTTAGATCAGCGATAGGCAAATCCACGCCGCTCGAAGTGATTACTACCAGTCTTGCTCGCCAATAATTGTTTGTTTTGCTGTCAAATTCTTACAACGCACTCCATTATTTCTTCCCTCTCTTATTTGAAGCGTTATGTTATTGTTTATTGTCATGCTATGCGTCAATTTCAGGAAAGATTATGAAACTCATATGAGTTCATAATCTCTGATTTCAGCTGGTAGCGTTTCATTCGAAACTGAATGTATTGCAGGCGCATTTGTTGAAAACTATAAACTATGTATACTATATATCCATTTGTACAAGAAATGTATATAAGAAACTATATGAAAGTAGGGAATTCTCCTCTATGCAACCACCTTCCTATTGTTACCAAATTTCATTTACGTCATGGATAGTTGCTGAAGCCATTGATCCCTAAAATAGACTTAATCAAGCTTCCAAGTGTTTCCAACAGCGAAATTTGTAGTCGCGAATGCTGGCCCCCATTAGTTGAAGTAGCGGGGGAAGGTCCGCCATGTTTCCTAACGTTGTTTATACGTTTTGTGTGATGGTCTCACTTTGAGACGGAAGATGCTCGATCCAGTGCTTTTTAGAGATCAGTGACTGAAGCTGAAGCTCCTTGTACGGCATTGACAGCTATCAGTTCAGTCACTACTAACATTTTCTTTTAAATTCTTTCCAGATTTCGGAGTTCCCAGCACTTTCGCTCTTTGGACTTGTTGAAAGTATATGTGAGGATATAGCCGTCAAGAACGTATCATCTTGGTCAGTATCCAATGGGAACGATCCCTTGCCGTCCCTAGATGTGCAAGCAGAATTTTGCCCAAATTTTTGCAGTCGCAAGGGAAAATGTACGGACGGAATTTGTTACTGCAATGAAGGTGAGATCGATTAATCAAAGACTAATGCATTGTTATATATCAAGCGGTCGTTTCGTAGGATTAATCTCTTTGTAGGATAAACTTGTTATATTAGAGGGTATGAGAGACTTTATCACTCTGGACCCAGAGATCGTATGTGTCGTACAACAGGTGCGCATCTGGAAAACTCGGGGGGTAGGAAAGGTTTTCATCCTAAGATTCATATCGTAAGAGAAGCCTTTTCATTGTAGCAGTAGACAATCGGGATGTAATTTTGATTCTACTTATAAATATGAAATGCCAGGCTAAAACTTTTAAACAAAGAATAACGGCAAATAAAGTAAGCACGAAGATACGTGTAAAACATTCCTGATGGTGGTGTATGTTACATTAAAAGCTTGATAAAAATTATTATACGATCGATTTCCAAAGCTTACTTTATTTGCCGTCATGCTTCGTTTAATGTTTGTAGCTTTGTTTTTTATATTTATAAGTAGTTTTCCTGGTTGTACGTAATCAGTTGTTTCACTTCCGTCATTTCCTTTGTAACGGTGACCATCAGGTTTAAAGTCATGCCCAGTTTTAAAGACAAACTTCTGGATTGCTACCGAGGTACGACCTCATCCGGCTCAACCATAATTATAAGAACAGCTTTACCAGTAAATTGCTGTGCCGCCAAGTCTATTGTCCATGTAGCTCTCGTAAAAAATTTATTTTGCCTCTGCTTAAGCCCCGAATGGCCTCTATCATAATTCACAAATTTCGTAAAGGGGTATTCTTGAAATGGAGAAGGGTACCAGAGAGCGCGAAATGTTAACATGAAGCCGATCAAAGGCCAAAGCACTGATTAGATTAGTTTGCTGAGAAAAAGTTTCAAGAGAAGAGTAGAAAACTAACTTTTAAGAAGATCGTCACACAATATATTTAACTTTCTTCCACAAAAATATCCTAGGGAATAACGGTCGATCTGAGAATTTTGCTGAAAAGCCTACCTATTGTCTTAATAAGCATTGTCTATTGTCAATTGCTACTTTGTCCTACGCTCTCTTTCCTGGTTTTTTGTATTAATTATTAGATAAACGAAGACCATAGGGCAAAAAGGGCATATGTCACATTTTCGGTTTTTATCAGTTATGGCCGCCATCATGTAGACCATCATCCAAAGTATCATTTGAGTATCATCTTTTTACCAAAGAAGGCACTAGTCGCACTTTATCTCTGAAAGAATAAAGTCTGTACAGGGTGAAAAGAGCATATGCCCACTTTGAAACGGGAAAAAAGGCATATGTCTTGTGATTATGGTCACGTGACAATGTGGAACCAATTGAACAATGCCTTTACATAAACACTCATTTTCTTCAACATGGCTAAAGAAGAAAGACCCGCTGTAACAGATCAACCTAAGAAGCGAAAAATGCTAGCCAGAGTTCGTGACCAGGAGGAAAAATCTCGTCTCTCTGCTCATCAGGTCGGAGAGGATTGTAAATGCTCACGGTTCAAATGTTTTGAGGTAACATTAGAAGAAGAAAGGAAAGCTCTTGTAGCGACATGCAACACCCTCGATTCAAAAGATGGACAAGATGCGGCGCTATTTTATTTCCGTACCCTCCTTGGCATACCCTTTAAATCTAAACAATAGACTTCGAAGGAAGGCGCTAACAAAGTAATTAAGCAAACGATAGGCATGGACTGAAGAAAAGGAATGTGAGGAAGTCATAGAAAATCTATAACTATAGGCCTAACTTTCCAAAAGTGTTCATCTCCAAACTTTGCCATTAATGTCCCTTTTTCCTTGCTCCACGCATTGACCATTGTGCGATAGGCAGATCATTTTCTCCTTAAGAAAGCCATAGGCCTATTGCCTGCACCAAAGTATGCAATGTTCGCATTGATTTTAAAAGGCGACCCAGTGGTCGTTAAAGATGCTTCTTCGAAAGCAGCAAACTCTGTTATCTGGGCCATAATACTTGTAGCATTGGAATATCATTGTAGCAAGCAATGGAATCTGATTTACCAAATTTTTTAGATTTGTTGAGTTATCGAGTGTTCTCTTCAAATTGAGATAAGTAGCGTCCAAGATGCATTCCTCGCAACACTGATTAAGATTGGCAATATTTCAAGGAGAAGACCAAGACATAAGACATCAATTAGAAAGCCCCACGACAAAAGCTATGGTTAGTGTGTTTTAGTACAGCGCTGCAGTGGAGTACAAGAAATAGACGTGTATTTAAAAGTATATCTTACGATCTTTGGAATTAGCCACAAGCGTGCGAGAACTATGCAGACAGCTGTAAAAGAAACTGGTAAGATTTTGTAGTTCACTTCATCATTTCTATGTTACCATATTTTTCACCTAGTGTAGATGATTGCCAACGGCTAAGTGTAAGACAGTTGTAGAGTAATAAATAGAAACTGTGCTTTAGGGGTTTGACTGGTACGACAGTCTTTTACTGATTTTTATCCAAAACATTCCCAATCACAAGTTACAATTTTGATGTCTATAAGAATGACCAACCCAACGAACATATTTCTCCTTTACAATCCAAGAGAAACTCAAGAAGGACAGTATGATCTGAATCTTGTCAACCAGAAATGCTTTCTTTCTTATATTCCTGAGTTTGATAGGTTAATACACTGCAATTTAGCTGTATACTTAGTGGGAGCCATTGATTGAAGAAACCTATTTCTCTATTAGTGTTGATGTCTAGGCCTATCTAGGAGACTGGAAATTCTAATTCGGAACTTCGAATCCAACAGTAGACCTGGCTATTTTGATTACAACCTACATTGCTGAGGTACACATGATTAGTAAATGTTTATTTGAGCTCCAGGTTGACTGTGAGTCAATTGTTAGAATTTTATGGGTCCCCCGTGTATTTGTCAAACAATTCAACTGCAGAGTTTTACCATTTCATGAAATACTTTTGTTTTCATTCATGCAAAATGTGCCATCCTTTATTCTGAATAATTTTGTAGGTGTTTTGTCTGGGGAATACTTCTTTCACTATTGCAATGGAGGATTTGACAATCAGTGTTTTGTAGAGCTATGATAGTTAACAGTTGAGCTCTCTCATAAAAACACAGCTTGATTAAGTATTCAAAGTGTTCAAATGAGGGCCTTGCTATCATGTAGACCGTTTCCCAGCTCTTGAGATTCATCCATTAACCTTGCTACAAGTTATTTTAGTTAATCAATGAATCTTCTTAATTTAGGGACTTTGAATTAAGTGATTGATCCCATATTCTATTTTGAAAATCAACCTGATAGTCAGACTTTGCTTCGTGTTGAAAACATCTTCAAAGTATTTACTTCCTTTCTTTCTTTTCACTCAGGTTTTCCACCACGTGATGAAAGGGGGAAGCATACGAATCATTTCAGAAAGCTCACTGATGAACAGATTCAACAAATAATGAAGCATGTTCAATCTTCCAAAGGGCGATCTTCACATTACTCTGACAAGAAAGCGAAAGAACCTATCTACCTGACACACTTAACTTTTCAAGATGCTTTATCTCGTTAGAGAGGAGTACAATGAGGAATCTTTGTCTTACGGATCGTACAGAAAAAATTTTAATGATAAGTTCAACATATCTTTTGGCTACCCTCGATCAGATACATGTTCAACCTGTGATGAGCTTCAAGCTAAATTAAATAATATTGAAAAGCAGCAAAACCAGCAATCAGGTGAATCTTCAATCTTGATGGAAGAGAAAGAGCAACTAACAGTTGAGCGAGATTTACATCATCGGAAAGCAGAAGCATTTTACAGCAGAAAACGTGCTGCAAAAGTTAATGCCCAGACGTAATGCTACATCTTTGGTAATTGCTTTTGATTTTCGGAATGAACTGCCCCTTGCAAATAGAACAACAAATGACACCTTTTACAGGAGGCAGTTGTGATTATATTCATTCAATGTCTATGAACTTGCAGGAGATAATGTACACATCTATGACTACGATGAAACTGTACCCAAGAGAGGCTCCAATGATGTTGCATCGATGTTTCAACATTATGTAAAAGCCATGTATTGACTAATGTGAGGAGTCTAGATTTGTTTTGTGATGGCTGTGCTGGCCAGAACAAGAACTGGACAGTGTTTCGATTCCTATACTCTCTAGTCCCCATATGGAGGAGATTCGAGGAAATTAGGATAAGTTTTCCAATTCGTAAACACTCGTACATGGAGTGTGATTGAGATCTTGTTGACAAAATAAGCCTGTTGAGCTTCCAGAAGGTTGGATTAAGGAGTTTCAGAATGCTAGCAGCGACCTTCTCTATATACCGTTATTGCAATGTCGAGGGATGGCTTCTTCAAAGTGGCAGGGTACCTTAAGCCAACCTGGGCAGGGTACTCTTCAAGCCAACCTGCCCGTTCCCCACTCGACCACTCAGGGAAGCCTTTTTTACCATGAAAAAGCTGTGGTTGATCCTTCACAGGAACACCTGGAATGGTGAATTTGAATCTTCTGTTGTCATAAAACGTTCAAAATGTTTGGTATCGAAGACAGAGGCTATCTTGAGAACAGAGATGGAAAGGTAGTATCCAAACCCTTTGCCAATTGGGGAGGCCAAGTTTAAGTCTTGAAAAGATTATGTGACCCGCGAAATCATTCATTTTATGAGTCACTGCCAAATGATGACAGTCTCCCAAATAACTCGCATGAGCAAATGTCTCAGTCAGAGGAAGAGGCATAGCTTTGAATACATTTGTAAATGTCATATATTTTTGGATATGATGCTACAAAATTTTTGTTACTTTGATTTTGATGCAGTAATTAAGAATTTCTTGAGTTACAGGAGTTGAAACATTGTTAATTTGTGTTCATTATAGGCTACATTTTTGAGTCAAGATATAGTCATTCTGAACTATATTCAGTGTTATAAAAATGTAATACACCATATTAGAAGCCTAATTACAATTTGCACAAGGAGACTAAACGTTAACTAGGTGCATTCATTTAGTAGTTTTGAGGGAGGGGGTGGTAAAAATAACGTAGTGCGCTTAATGTCGTCGCAAAGTACTCACAATAAGTCACCATCTTCATTGAAAAAAGTAAAATAAAGGGGAAAGGGGATAGAAATGTTGACAAATATCAGGAAAAAGCCCTCTTGATGATTGAGTGAAAATATTTCTGGATAAACTAACCCACTATACATACAATATTTAGATTTACAGGAGAAAAAAAGCATATGTCCGAGACGGTACTACTGTTTACATTCCTTTATAATTCTCTTCAGGAGATATATACAGTCACAAAAAATTATGCTTTTAATTCAATATTAACCAGAGCTATAATTTAGGACAAAATGTTAGCCACCTTGGATTAAATCCACATTAGGCCTATAATGTTTTAAACTTTTACTTGTGATTTTCACAACCTAGAAAAACTTTGACATGTGCCCTTTTCCTCCTGTAGTCTGTTTTCTGTTTTCGCATGTTATATTTTAGCATTGTCCATTAATAATTACCATCACCTTAAGTATCGTTTTCTAAAACGCAGTATTACTCTTTTCGGGAGTAACATGTTTACTTCACTTGTTTCGAAAGTTGCCAAAAGAAAAGTACATATTGCCATCGAGATTCGAACCTTGTACGCACCCTATCGCAGAACATTGCTTTACAAACTGAGCTTCGGTGATCTCAGTGATAAGTATTTATTTTGTGGAATCGTAATATTAGCTTCCAATTCTTCTGTGACTGTGTATAATCTCAGATGTCAGTGATTTACTGGTTCATGCCTTACTTGATTTAGAGATGAGATTGAGATTATAGTTTGTTTTTTAACATTGTAATCAACAAATAGTTTGAAAACTAACATGTAGCTTTCAGGAGACATCCATCTTCCTTGATCACCAGATTAGAGAAATGGCAGAAGGGACAACGGACGTACCCCATGGTAATATATCTTCTTTGAGCTCTTATGAAATAGCCACCTTGTAAACGAAGCTTGCGTGTTTTCGCCGTTGACATAATACAAGCAGATTGCTACAGAATTTGCTGCTAAGGAAAATGTTCTTTCTTTGTTCAATACACTGCAATCAATTCTGATGCCAAACGTTTGGAAGATGCAAATATGATTACCTCGGAGTAGGTCAGACATGCCACCGCCGAAGTACAAACAGAATAGAACCTGTTTGCAGTTTTACATTTGGTCTCATCATGAAAACGAAGCTTGCGTGCTTCTTGCGACAAAAGACTTTCGTAACAAGACTTCTATGGATGCACACTTTACAGTACCTTCTGCCTTTTTCTCAATTCTGTGGTTCATAGCTGTGATAACCTCCTCACGACTCTTTCGCAGTTTCTACCAAGGTCCTCAGTTTATCATTGAGATCAATGCTTTCTTTTATCCTTTGGGACAGGGTTTGATTTTCCATCGAATAACAGCCTATACAACTCAGACCCTGTTAGCAATTTTCTTGGCCTCCTTTGCAATTCGTTTCAACCCAAGTGTTTGTGCGAAATCGAATCCAAGCTGATCCACTTATAAAAACCGGTCCCTAACGGGTAAGGATAGCAGAGCTAAATTAGTACGGACTGACAAGGACCAGTATTGCCGCAAGCGCGATCCGTACCAGTCCTTGAAGAGGACGTCATGCCATAATGTATAAATGCAGCTGACGCTGTTTTGCATGCATCCACTATAACATGCTTTATGACGCTTGTATTCAGAAATGTCAGGTCCTCGCGCTTCAAAGTTTAAGTTTTAAAAGGAACAGAACACTCATCTTGTATTATTTAAGCATCTCTACCACTAAGCGGTTATAGGTTGCTTCAATCTAATAGTCATTATCAAGTTAAATGATGTAGAGAGCTACGGAGATGCTATAAGAGCAAATACTATAGTGTAATAATACTCTGAGAATTTGGATTCAGTTATTGAAATCTATTCGGGAGGGAGGACTTTCAATTTCTTTGCGAAACTAACTTCAAATGAAAGTTCATACAATGCATAGTAATTTGAAAATTTAGCACACATACGAGACTTCATAAGGAAAAGGTACATCCAGAATTTAACATATGACTGCCCTGTATTGCACTTATCAACAGGCAAAACAACCACAAAACCACTTCATTCATCAGATTATGCATTTATGGAATCGCAAGAATCAGAGCTACCAGGTAGCCTCCTACTGTTTAGGAACTTTAGAGCACTGACTGCCGCTCCATTTATGTAAATGTACGTGTTCATCGTCATCACCGATAAAAACGCTATGTTTTATAGGCTCTGTCGCTGAGATAGTCTTTAGCAACAGGTATAAACTTTTTCACCATCATCGTCCTTCTCAGTTGTTGCTCATCAATCTCCTACTCGGAGGTGAGCTTCCTCCATTTCTTATTTGTCGCATTGCAAAACAAAAACTGTTTCTGGAAGCAATCGTTATCACATCGTGTTACGTGTGCAATATACATTATATATGTTGTGTCTTGCAGAAGTCTTCTATGTTCTTCGTGTTCGTAATTTGCCTCAGTTCTTCATTAATGATTACATATGCCCACGATGTTGGTAATTCTGTATTGAAATCCTCCTCACGAGGTGTTAATTCATGTGCCTTGATCCGTTCTAGGTTACAGGTCAGTTGATTGCAGTATCCAGGAAGGGAAAGCACCAAGAGTTATAGGTGTAGAACATAACGACATGTGCGATACAAGTAAAGATCGTTGCAGCAAAATTACAGTGATAGGTAATGGATTTATGGAAGCAAATGAATTGAAATGTGCCATGGTGCCATCAGTGGTAATTTGATGCTACATTATTATTGTTTTATTTGTTAGTGGACCACCTTCGTTACTTGCCATAAAGACATAGACATATGTACATTGTTTGTGTCTTTAATTTGATAATATTCCCCCACCTTCATATTTGTGCTCTCAAAATATAACCGCGTTTCCAATACTTGTGCTCCATGACGCAGTAGCCTTTAAGAAGAATGCCATTCTTTTAAACACATACATACACACTTACATGCACATGCACACGTACATGTACATGCACATGCACGTGCACATGTACGTTCATCTGTTTGTTGTGAACATGCTTTGTAGTTGCTGAGGGAGAATCCTGTTTTTAAGAAACAAAGTGGCCTGGTGTTTTTTTCGATTTTGAAACAGTTTCCTCCTCCTACTTAAATATTTGTACTTTCCACGTGATCGCTGTCTTTCTTTCGGAAGTTGGCAGGAGGAATATTTTGATGAACGAGACGGCATAGAAAAGGTACATTATGATAGTGGTTGGTTTTGGGATATTTTAGAGAAATATAGATAATTTACTTAAAACATTCTATTTTCCTAAGTATGAGTAGCAGCTCAACTTGTACTATTGAAGTAAGTAGTTCCAGCATTAGTATGTTACTAAAATGCTTTAGAACTCATATTTTAGGGCAGGTCTATACTTTTTCAGGCAAAGAGAATAGGCAGTGAATAAAGCCTAATTAGAGTTCCACGCAGTTTTTCTCAGAGGAAACTTCCAAATTCGTTTTTAGTATACGCTTCTGCAGGTTAACGTTCGTCGACTTTGTCATCGCGAGTATACGAACCCGAATAGATCCAAGCCCGAAATGTTTATAAAATAATTGTTCTGCCGCAACTAGCGTATGAGTTCTACCTGTCAATCACTTTACAAGACGACGCAAGTGATGGTTCCAATTGTTGATAAGTATTGACGATATTTTCTATTCTTTAACCTTTAGTTTGTAAACAATACATGGCATGCTATCGAACAGAACATCGTTGCAGATGCCATGTTTGAATCCTTTCGAAGTGCCAAGTGCATGCTACCATCCTTTTCACTTCCGTCCTGGATATCCAACCGTGATGTCATCGCCCATGGATTTCATGTCAGTGTGACGAATGACCAACTAATGCTAAGCAATTCTGTATTTCTAACTGTTTATGATGGGACATGTGTGCAATGCAAAAGAGGATACAAAGGAGGGTCATGCATTATTAAGGTAATTAGTAGTCGGTGTTTTGTGATGTACTTGTCAAAACGCACGAACTTAGATTTTCTCCTCTACACTGTTTCCCATGTCAAAGGTTGTAAGCCCATGTAAAGTGTTATAGTGTTACAGATGGTTTCAACCAGTGTGCTCGCAGCCCCTAATTTAAAATTGATTGGATATAGCAGTGTATACTTCTAATTTTGCAAGTGTGGGAAACTCCTACAACAGGTTAGAAATCCAGGGACCGAAGCGTGACCTGCCCAAATTTGGAATAGGTTGATGGACATCAAGGAATTTGTCAATACTGAGATTTGTACGAAAATCCTTTCGTCCGAAAACTTGATTGGTAAGATGGTACTATGTAATAAAGAAACCGGATAAAGCCTGTGAGTGTGAACCCACAACTATGCAGATGTCGATAATTAAGTAAGAAAAATGAATGACAATACTTAAAATTCAAGTTAGCGAGCACGCACTCTTTGTAACGTTTCATTGAGAGGCTTGATGTTTCGACTGAACTGAAGCGTTGTACGTCTTGCACATTCTAATTACTAAGGAGTCGAGCATCTCCATTTGAGGCACACGGTAAAGAGGCTATGGAAGTACTTTTGTTTCTATTTAATATTCATTTCCATTCTTCTTCACACGATTTACATTGTAGGCCGGTGCTTGTTACATAGAAGGAAGATGCTACCATGAGAACGAGGCCATAGAGAGAAATAAAACATGTGGTGTTTGTTCGCCCTTGATTAGCACAACTCGATGGGTGGAAGTGAACGGTAAGCAGAAACCTTTTACTTTTTTCTTTACGATGGACATGCACCAGGGCAGTGCATCAGGGCAGAACGGGTCTCTATCATTGCCTTACTTCTTGGTCTTTTAGAGAAAACACTTCATTGCGTCGTTATATGTCTGAAGTGAATTGATAATAGTATACTTAAATGCATCTAATTTGCATATGATATTCTGTTGTGTTGATAATTTTGACCTTTTTTTAGTTCGTTTTTACTGTTCAGTTATTTACTGAAAATATGTGTATTAAGCATTTTTTGTCTTCACTGTTCTGACCCGTCTTATTCACAATCCTACAGCTGTCTTTGTACTGCTACTAAACAGCAAGAATACACAATAAGTTTATTAACATTTAAGTGAAGTCACTGTTATGAAGATCATAGCTATTGGCATGTTTAAGACTCCAACTCACGTATACTGGATGGTAGTGTTTTAGATTTTGCGTTAATTTGTAAACACGTTGATTTATATTAGTTTCACTGCGTTATTTGTACCCATATTAACATACAGACTGGTCTCTAAAGTTTCGTAGAGCTGGATGTCGATAACTACCGATAGGAGAGTTTGGAGCTTATGTCACTACTAGAGAGATAGTGTATGCTGTCATCGTGGGTCACCTACAGATTTGGACTATGAAATATGCAAGATTCCCAAACCCCCGTGCAAAAATATTGTCAGGTTTAGAAAAGAGCATTTTGGAGAGTTGCATGTCAGACTTCCTGCTGCTAAGCGGAGGGGTGTGGAAAGTAAATTATACCAGGAATGGACACTACTTTCATGTAACTAGTGTCTTCTGTGATTTGTTCCATGTTAAGCGAAATCCAGGATTGTAGTTCCGTTCGTAGGGCGCAAATGAGGTGTGCCTGTGGTTACACGGCGCAAGCAAGGCGTGCCTGTGGTGACGTATCTTCAGTTTCTAAACTATCTTTTCAAAACTAATTATTTTATTTCAAATCCTCGCTTCCCAATGATACGTACATGTAGAAAACTAGGATCTGATGCTTGTTTTTATACGTCTGTAATTACCTTAAAACTGTTCTTTTTGGTTTGTCGGCCTCCATCTTACTTCCTTGTATCTTTCTCTCCCCACATCCTAGATCACTTACACAATTTGCTTGAAAAGGAATTTACAGTCGTGTCTGATGAGCCACTCAATGTGTCGGTATCGGATAAGGCTGTTGTGTCATATCGTCTTCGCAAAGCAAGTGAGGTGCTCAAGTTAAGCCAAAAAGGGATCTTACTCTTTTCAGGTGCATCATCTGGAGTGTACACAGCAGAGATAGTTCTCACAGATGTTTGTGGCGTTAATCACAGTGTCAAACATACCTTCAGAGTTCAAGATTGCCCTTGTATGAATGGTGGAAAGTGTATAGAACGGTCGTCAGAAAAGGAGAGACTGGGTAAGAAGGTTAGGTATATTTTAAATTCACATCAGATGGCCATAAATGCCCACTGACAGTAAATGGTTTGTAAAAAGAAATTTTTATAGAGAAGAGAGGATTTGAAAATATAAAGTTTGAAGGGATAATAGAGAAAAGTTGAAGTTGTACGTGTGTCTCGGGTTCGAATCCCGATGGTGACATTTTCACTTTTCTCGAGTATACCTTCAAGTTTGTAAAAGAATAGATTTTGAAAAATCGTAGATCTTATGATTTTAACTGAACATTTTAACAGATATCGAGGTGTCTGACTTAATTGCTGCCGAGTAAACGTATTTGACAATTTCTTTGTCTCGCAACGAGTATTTCGACAAAGTTACTTGGCTGCAGTTATATGAATAGGTAACAGTAGTATTCTGTTACCGATATCAACGTACGAGAGATCGATTGCTAATTCCCCACCACTTGGTACTGTAGAATTGATCAAATGGACAAATCACTGTGCGTGTGAGTGCAAGCTAGCACTTGATACTGAGAAGAGGGAAGTTTAAAACTCATGATTCTTGCCAAAACATATATTAGAAGGTGAAGTCTTTCTATAGTGCGTTATGTTGAATTGTAAGAGGCAAGTGCATGATATTAGTTATTGTGACTTCTCGAATTAATTTTAGCTTCTGAAACTTCAATCTTTTTGCCTTCCTCAGTGCAGTTCAATGAGCATCATCTCTCGTACCCTTGTTATCCTTGTTTATTTGCTTAACGCAAGTCAGTGCAACACTCTTGTCCCTTTTGGGTGCCTGTTCCCCTTTTCTACATATCCTGACAACAACACTTTGCCAAAGATTTAGTCCTCTATATTTATCCTTAATGTACTTATGATAACCAGGGGCGCATTTTATATTCTTGATAGCAATGGGGTGGGAAAGTGTGACGTCACGATTTTGAACATTTATGAATTACGGGAAAAAAACCTCGATTTTCATGTTATCGTATTAGTGAGAACGCCAATGGCCAAAATTGAGAGTGGCGTCCATTTCCAACACGGAGGTATCAGGTTTTGAATCTCTATAACAAAACCCTATTATTTAATGCTGGTTCCTAACTTAAGGAACCAAAGAATATGAACAGAGTTTTGACCAGAGCTTTTTGAGATTCGAACGCCTCTAGTTTAAACACTATTTACAATACAGGTCTGCTATTTTTGGAAACAGCCCATTCCAAACTTGCTTTTAGATATCTGGAGTCAAATCGTACCGTATCGCCATAAGGAAAGCTTTATATATTTTGTACAGTTTATTTATGTAATTAATTATCAAGTCAATATGGCGTCCATATATTGACATTTGTGTCATGATACGCTATATTACCGTCATTATGAATAATGAGTATGCTAGAATTGGAAAAAGGATAAAAGTGGACAAAAATCGTTTGGCAAGGAAAACAAAAAGACTTTCAAAACGAGATGGCAAATTCGAAAAGGGTAAATAATAGGAAACTAAAGAAACTCGGAAACAAATGTAGGGATGATCGTTTGACTCATTCTACAATTCCAAAGCAAGCTTAAGTATGAAGAGTGTCGTGGGACTGCCTTAATTTGACTTGTCTAGGCAACAGCACTATCTAATCTGGATTCTTGTAGAGAATTCTTTAGTTTTCCAGAACATTCTGTAATCTTCCAGAACATTCTATAACCTTCTAGAACATTCTAGAATGTTCTGACAAGTTCTATAAATACCTAGAACCTTCCAGAAGCTTCTATAGAGCACACCGGAAATTTCCGGAATGTTCTACAATATTCTATTACCTTCTACTTATTTCTGTGTAAACAAGACAAATTATATATAAGGCAGAAAAGGAGGCATTTGGGTAACTTTTGTGGAAGCAAGGAACACAAAGTGTAAATAGAATAATTGATGATCTGTTGATAAAATATCCGGCATTGAGCAACCTATCATCTCTGTGAAATAAAGCAAAGAGTATGGTGACTGGTGAGTAACTGTGACGTCACTTTTCATTGTATTATTTGATGACACAGTGTATGTTATGAAATAGCCTATTACTTCTAGAAGGGAAACATTCTCGTCAAGCTCACTTTTTTAACACATGCTCCTTTGTTAATTGAGGCCATTTTTAATGAAAAATAAATAGCTTTAGAACAAGTAGCCATATAGATTTCCTACAGATATCAAATGCCGTTAATGAGGTACTTTGTCGATAGATTAGCCCTTCTGATTTATGCAAAAACTCCTGTGAAAAGATTTAATTGACTTTTTTACTATTTAAAGACATTTTGTTTTGACTTTAGGTACCAGAGTTTGCAGTTGCCCATCTGCGTATACTGGAGCAACGTGTGAAGTAAAAGTTGACCTATGCAGCCCAAATCCATGCAACAATGGCACTTGTATACCAGAGGCAGGGAGAATAAGTTGTAAGTGCCCACCAGGAACATCAGGATTAAGATGCGACGTCGCGGTAAATGCTTGCAATGCTATCAGCTGTAATGGCACGTGTCAGACATTCCAAAATGGCACCGTGGCTTGTATGCATCTAGGCGATTTGGGTGAACAAAATACATGTATCCCAAACCCTTGCACTAACGGGGAATGCCGTAAAAATGGTTCAGATTTCACTTGCCAATGCCCAACGGGATGGACAGGTGTTCTTTGCAACAAGAAACTTTTACCTTGTGATGCAAAACCATGTGCTAATGGTACCTGTCATGACGTAGGTATTAGATTTCATTGTAGTTGCCACCAAGGTTTCACAGGTAAGCTTTGTGATAAACATATTGACCATTGTCTCTCAAGTCCATGCCGTAATGGGACTTGCATCAATGATCAAGGAACTTATGTGTGCATTTGCGACGTTGGCTTCACGGGACGCGACTGCAGCGCCAAGATCGACTTCTGTGCTTCAAATCCTTGCCGATATGGTACTTGTTATAACCACGCCAAAACATTTCACTGTGCATGTTTAACTGGATACACTGGTCGTCTTTGTCAAAATGGTATTGACTTTTGCCAGGAATCGCCTTGTGTACACGGCTACTGTCGATCATCTAGCAACGGATATGACTGTCAATGCGAAAAGGGATATACAGGGGTGCATTGCAGCGAGAAAATAGACCCGTGTGAGGCATTACCTTGTAAAAATGGTACGTGTAAACCAATCGACTGCTCCAGTAAAGATTGTGAAAACAAGTCCTTTGTATGCGAGTGCAGTACAGGATTCACGGGAAAGTTCTGTGAGTCGCAGATGCACTCCTGTATACCTTCACCTTGTGTTCGAGGAACTTGTCGCATCTCTGGAAAGGCGTACGTTTGTGACTGCCCACGTGGTTTTAAAGGAAATAAATGTGAGTCTCGCGTAGAATTCTGTGCATCAAGGCCTTGTATGAATGGCCGATGCGTAGAACTTGAATTTGGATTTCGATGTGAGTGTGATAAAAACTCTGAAGGACCGTTATGTGACAGACCAAAAGATCACTGTAAGAGTAATCCGTGCCTTAACGGTACATGTTTAAGCTCATTTGCAGGATTTAACTGTGTATGCGCCAAAGGATATCGTGGGAAATACTGTAATGAAACTATACTCCCATGTGCCAGTAACCCATGCTTAAATGGTCAGTGTTCTGACGTCGAACATGAATATCGCTGTAATTGTAAATACGGATGGATGGGAAAAAAATGTAGCGAAAGAGTAAATTTTTGTGCCTCTAATCCGTGCGTTAACGGTGTATGCAGAAGTAACTCCCAAGGTTTCAACTGTTCTTGTAAAAAGGGCTTTATCGGTAAGCGATGCAACGAGACAAAGAAATATTGTTCTAGCAATCCGTGTGTGAATGGTCAGTGCTCAGAGTCCAGAGATACCTACTCATGTGAATGTGAACCAGGCTGGGAGGGGAAAAAATGCAATACAAAAATAGATCATTGTTCCTCAAATCCATGTGTGAACGGGAAATGTTTTAGTACACCGAACGGTTTCAACTGCACTTGCCAGGAACGCTTTACGGGTAAACGATGTATGGAGAGAAAGACTTATTGTTCCAGCAATCCATGTGTGAATGGAGAGTGTTCGGAATCAAACGGCACATACTATTGTCTCTGTGAAACAGGATGGGAAGGGAAAGATTGCAAGGTAAAAATGGACTTTTGTGCTTCAAATCCGTGTGTTAATGGTAGATGTATAAATGCGGTACAAGGCTTTAGCTGCACATGTCTTGAAGGCTTCATTGGTAAGCGATGCTCGGAGAAAAGGAATGATTGTCATAGTAATCCATGTATAAACGGCAAGTGTTCAGAAGTAGGCAACTCGTACTTTTGTAAATGCGAAATTGGTTGGAAAGGCAAAAATTGCAATAAGAAAGTAGATTTTTGTATTTCTAATCCATGCCTGAATGGAAACTGTCTTAATACATTGCAAGGTTTTAACTGCAGTTGCTATGAGGGCTTTGTCGGTAAGCAATGCAACGAAAAGAAGAAATACTGTGCCAGTAATCCATGTGTAAATGGGAAATGTTTGGAACAGGAAAGAGCATATTCCTGCGATTGTAAACGTGGTTGGAGTGGGGACAATTGTGACTACAGGATAAACTTCTGTTCGTCCAACCCATGTGTAAACGGCAACTGTTCTTATACATTGGAAGATTTTATATGTACTTGTCACGATGGCTTCGTGGGAAAGCGATGTCATGAGAAAATAAAGTACTGTTCAAGTAATCCATGCTTAAATGGAAATTGTTCTGAAATGGGAGACTCGTACGTGTGTAATTGTATGCCTGGTTGGGAAGGAAAGCAATGCAATATAAAGATAGACTTCTGTTCCCCAAGTCCGTGTCGAAACGGCATATGCAGAAGTACATTGCATGGCTTTAACTGCACATGCCGTGAGGGTTACCTCGGTAAACTCTGCACGGAGAAAAAGAAATACTGTTCCAATAATCCATGTGTCAACGGACGTTGTTTAGAGTTTCAGGAGAGCTTTTATTGTAAGTGTAAGAACGGCTGGAAGGGACGGCGATGTAGTGAAAAAATCGACTTTTGTGCACCAGATCCATGTGTTAATGGAGAATGTACCACTATGGAGTTTTCATATGCATGCACGTGCAGGCCTAATTTTTCTGGAAAGAATTGTGAGGTTCTCGCAGATCCGTGCTTGTTAGTACTTTGTGATAACGGTAAGTGTGTTACGAAAGGCAATACTGCACAGTGCGTTTGCAATATGGGATACACAGGTAAAATGTGCGAGACTATGATTGACTATTGTGTATCAAAGCCTTGCTTTAATAATGTGTCATGCAAACCAGTACCTGGCAGTTATGAATGTATTTGCCCTCCATCATGGCAAGGAAAACAATGCGAGGTGAAAAAGGATGCTTGTGAGAGGAAACCTTGCATAAACGGTGATTGTATTTCACTCCCGGACGCTTCATTTCGCTGCAGTTGTTACGAAGGCTCTACCGGTGTATTGTGTGATGAAAAAATCGATCCCTGTCAGCACAAACCCTGCAGGCACGGCGTTTGTACCGCATATGGTCATCAGTACCAATGTAGCTGTAATCCAAAATATCGCGGAAAGAACTGTGACATATTGATAGACCCCTGTTCTTCTAGACCTTGTGGAAGTGGTGGAATTTGTTTACGATTCTCTAGTAGTTTCTTCTGTCAGTGTTTCCGAGGATTTAAAGGAAAAAACTGTCAGAAGAGAGATCCTTGCGCTGTTTTAGCATGTAGAAATGGTGGGAAATGTCAAGTAAAAAGTGGCGTTCCCTCATGCATCTGTAAACCTAATTTCAATGGATCATTATGTGAAGAAGATCTTAGATCTTGCAAATATGTATCATGTCATTTCGGGTCGTGCACGGAAACACTCGTAGGGGCAAAGTGTGTTTGCTTACCAGGATATACTGGTGAACATTGTGAAACGTTGTACGATGCGTGTTTGGTAGAAAATAAGTGTGTAAACGGGAAATGTGTGAATGGTGTTAATTCAACTTCCTGTTTGTGCAACGAGGGTTTCACGGGTGTATTCTGTGAAAAAAAGATCAATCCGTGCCTCACTAACAGTCCTTGTAAGGAGGGAATTTGTGTCAATTACTTAGGCAAGGCAATGTGTGACTGCTTCCCAGGTTACACTGGAAAAAACTGCAGCTCGAAGATCGATTTCTGTTTATCACAGCCGTGTGTAAGGGGGAACTGCATTAGCCAAAATAATGGATGGTCTTGTGTCTGCCCTGAAGGATACAGTGGTAGAAAATGCAATGTCGTAGAAGACCCGTGTAAAGTTAGGAAGCCTTGTGTAAATGGGGCGTGTCACGCTTTGCCAAATGGGACAACATGTATTTGTGAGGAGCATTACACGGGGGTAAATTGTGAAACACAAGTTAATTACTGCGATTCTATCAATCCTTGTGTGAATGGCGATTGCATTGGAACATTTGGAGGGCTCTATTGTTCTTGCAAGAAAGGCTACACTGGCAAGGTTTGTGATAAGAAAATTGACCCTTGCACCCCAAACAAATGTAAAAATGGCAAGTGTACCACTAAAGGTGACTCTTTTATGTGCATATGCGGAAGCTCCTGGACTGGTAGATTATGTGAAAGTAAAATCGACCAATGTCCTGTTGGCTACTGTAAACATGGTATTTGTAAGAAATCAGGGGATAGAAAGTACACTTGTGATTGTTCAAGAGGATGGAAGGGCGATCGATGTGAAATTGACGTTGATGAATGTCGTGTGAACTTTTGTGCTGCTGGAAGCGTTTGCGTGAACATGAAAGGAAATTACACGTGCGAAAGTTGTCAGAGGGAGCAGCATTATGAAAGACAAGAATGTGTAGGTACGTTGTATTTACTAGTTCTATTTCACATTTTGTTACCTATTTACCTAACGTGATAAAAAAGGAGTGAAGGGAGATGGATTTGCTGAAGTGCCCAACATAAGATTCATGGTTTAGTTTTTTGAACCGCTTAGTTTTCAGGTGTCGTTTTCGCCAAGAAATGGATACGTATTTTTAGTATTTCATCTGGACTATTGCGTTTTTGTCAAACTATTGTACCATTTACACGTTGGTAAGTTTCACACGGTTGTTTTCCAGAAATAAGAATAAGAAACGGAGATGTGCTATCATCGCATCACATTTCCCTAACTCCTCTACAAAATTTATTGATCGAAACCGTTTCTACTTAGGAAAAATTCGTCAAATCATATCTTATCAGCAATGACGTTAAATGGTCTGGGTAAGTAAGTAGTCATCGGCACATCTACCCTCAATTTTGTAGCCCAAAGGATAGTTATGTTGGCCATTCGGGTAAACTATGTGTACCTTCTTTTTCTAGTTATCCTAAGCAAGTCTCTACTGTTGGGTGTATTTGATATATATGTAATTCTACTGTCTTTTCCTGTAACAGTTCGAAGCTTTTTCCACCCAACTTAAGCCATTTGTGTTCGTAATGCCATGAAATAGCCGTCTATCTTACCGGTGGATATTGAGGTTGTATAAGCTTCGCAAGCTATGGCACAAGACCCTTTGACTTGAATATTTTAGAATTTTTGCTGTGTGACGTAAGAAACAGGTGCTTAGTACATTCCCAAGAAGTTTACATGTCATGGTTGTTAGGATGACATACTGCAATTCTATGCTCTACCGCTCATACACCAGCCGTGTGCTTTACGTACGAAACGCAGAATTAAAGGCATTATTTAATTGCAGTGAAAATTTACTGCATGCTGACGTGCCTTTTTTACAGCAATCTGACATAATACTTAATAGAAACGACCAGAAGTTGCTACCCCTAGACCGCTCGGTTCTTCTTGTACCTAGAATCGTAAAAAGGTTTATATATATTATCTTATTTATTAGTTGGTAAATTGATTGTTTGTTGTTAAGAAGTTCTTATCAGGAGATTTGATTTGTGTCAGTGTACGGTAATCTTTCGATGAGATTTTAATTTGCAAATGAAAAGATAGCCGAGTAATATAAGTAGTAGCAGATGGACACAACTCCAAGTGGTGCTTGGTAGGCCAGGTTTTAAATTTCAAGTCTAGAACATGGATGGCGGCTTAACGTCTAGGAACTGTTGGCTTCTCAGGTACGAAAAAGGTTGTCAAGTCTGCAAATCAGTGTTAGTTTACTGCTGTTCTGCCATGGCCAGAGTGAAGCCTATTTGCGGTGATCCTCGGCTTTGTCATGGCTATGGTAGAGTCTGGTAAACGGACTCTACAATATTGGATCTGCCTTGCCCCTGCTACTTGTACTCTCTCCCTTTTTCTCCCCCAGGCAGTTGGTACGTTGAAGTCAGGGTTTATTTGTTTGTAGATGGATCTCCTTGATACAAGCCTTGTTGGAGAGTGTCTCAGTCCATTCTTGTTTGATGCCAGCTATGGCTATCACATTATCTTCTATACCTTCTGCCCAAATTTGAGTCGTTAAATATTTTATGTATCGCAGATGGGTACATTGCAAATGTTAAGAGGAATTGAATATTACATAGGTGGTCATCAACTAAACCTTATAATTTTCTTGTTGAAAAGGTGAATATATGTACGTATAACAAAGCGCAAAGTCTCACTTAATTAAAGGTCGTTAAGTTAAACGTCTTATTTTTGGCTTCTGGTATTAAGAGATTTTTTTGTTAAATAACAAGCCGATAAGATGTATTAAAGAGAGATGGCAAACTAGAACTAGCACACCTGGATTAGAGGTGAGA
>JAAAKL020004192.1:0-21468 GCA_010016065.2 Carybdea cf. marsupialis auct. non (Linnaeus, 1758) | reverse complement strand
TAACGGAAATTAGCAAATAACGGAAATTAGCAAATAACGGAAATTAGCAAATAACGGAAATTAGCAAATAACGGAAAGCTTTGGCTCCCCGAGACTTTGTAGAGGCAAGAGCAAAAGTGATGTCAAAAAGGGTTATTAGTAGTGGCCATAAAAAGCTCACTGTGGCATTTTTTCTTCTGTGTTCTCCCACCTATGTATCAAGTACTAGTTTAAGAAGTTCCACTGACCTCTGTTCCGTGTTATTTTCCTCGGATTCTTAAAGAGCGCCTGTTCCTGAAGGCGTCTAACGATACCATCCTTTTCCTTCCTACCTTCTATACTTCCTGGTACTATTATATCTTATCACACACAAAGCTGTTTCAGTCACTGTTAGACTAATGACATTATTGAGTGTATTCTGTAGCAAAAATGTATGGTATTTTATTAGTATAGAATTCTTTTCTCGTCAAACTTCATTGATTTAATCCAACACTCGGTATATTTCATAAATACCTATGAGAAAGTTGGAAATCCTGTTCCAACATGTATGGCAAATAGAATCAATTTTTGCCTTTTCATCCCCCAAAAGTAACTATTGAATTGTTATGCAACAGATAAATTTTAAAAAAATTATGTAAATGCAAAGAGAAAGTGGTTAATATGGACTTGAGAATGTTGAGATTTTCTTCATCTTTCTGCTTATCCGATAGATGTCAATATTAACGTTCTGCACATTAGTATAACTTTTGAGTAAATCCATAAAAGAGTTTTTACAGCTCAAATCAAAAGGACGGCAAAATCTCCGAAGATAGCTCAAGATTTAAACTCTTGTACATTAAATCAATGAAGTTTGACGAGAAAAGATTTCTATACTAATAAAATACCATAAATTTTTGCTACAGAATACACTCAATAATGTCATTAGTCTAACAGTGACTGAAACAGCTTTGTGTGTGATAAGATCTCAATCTCCGAAGATAGCTCAAGATTTAAAGCTCTTGTGCATTAAAACAATAAGTTCGGAAATCAGAAATGAGTCGATGCCTTTCTGAAATTAGGTGTTAACATAATATACGAAATCTCGACACTCCATAAACACCATCACCTCCATAAACAGGAGTTCTGTTCGATGATTACGCTATAGCGTGAATATTTTCTCCCCATCTCTTGCTGGCAGCATCCTTGTAATCCATTCGTTATCACGCTGTATATTTTATCTTCGTAGACTATCGATCGATTGTTTGTGGTCTTCTGCAACTGAATCCACAAGAAAGAATGTCCTTGAAGAAAGCAAGATCTATGTTATAAGAACTAATACAGCAGATGTTGTGAAAATTTGGACGTATACAGCAGATGTTGTGAAAATTTGAACTTATACAGCAGATGTTGTTAAAATTTGGACTAATAAAGCAGATGTTGTGAAAATTTGGACTAATACAGCAGATGTTGTGAAAATTTGAACTTGTACAGCAGGTGTTGTAAAAATTTGAACTTAAAACAGCAGATGTTGTGAAAATTTGAACTTATACAGCAGGTGTTGTAAAGATTTGGACTAATACAGCAGATATTGTGAAAATTTGAACTTATACAGCAGATTTTGTGAAAATTTGGGTTAATACAGCAGATGTTGTGAAAATTTGAACTTATACAGCAGATGTTGTGAAAATTTGGACTAATACAGCAGATGTTGTGAAAATTTGAACTTATACAGCAGTTGTTGTGAAAATTTGATCTGTTGCAGTAGACAGCGTTAGAAGTCAGCGTTGAGTTCGAATAAATCTGACATAGGGTTCAACATATGTAAGATAAACATACCGTCTAGTGATGAAAGTGTCTTCGAATATTTCCACTATACGAGAAAGTTATCAAAGAACAATAAACTAATTGAATAATTGTATTGTATATTTGGATAAATTGTATATATATTTTTTTAGATTGTAAAATAGATTTCATTTCCAGAGGGTTTTATTTAACTGCTAATTTGATTCCATATAATATCACAAACATGTAAGAATTTTATATTCTCTTCCAAGGAAGCTGTAATTACACATGTACGGTAGCTACAAATGTTTGTATTCGGATGTGATATGAATATTATAAAACTAGGGCAAGATCACTGCGAACAGCGTTTGTTGAAATCGCAAAACAATGTGTACAACCTCAAGTGTATTTTTCGAGCTTTAAGGAGGACTTATAATTCAAAACAAGATACTGGTTTCATTACAAATCTCACATTTCCTGCTACTCTTGGGCTGAAACGGATGTGGTGTAATAGCCTATTGGTCTTTAGATAAGAAATGCAGGCAGATTTAAGATTTAGAAAGACAACACACTTCTAGCTCTGGTTTAGTTATTCAACAACTAACAACTAACAACTACAACAACGTCAACAGCATCAACATGTTTAAGCTGCCAGTCTGAGGCAAGTGTAAAGCACGGAACAAAAATGATGGAACAAAAGTTTCATAGGACATTACATGTGATTCGTTCCTAATATTAAGTAGTTAATGCCCCGAACTTTTGTTGTTTATCTGCACACTTTTTCCACTTACTGCATGCTCAAATTCTATACTTTTCCCTGCCTCTCAAGAGCTCATTTTCCCCTGCAACCATTATACTTCCTTTTTGTCCTACAGCGCATGCCCAAATCGTTCCCTTTCTTCTATCGCTCGGGATCTGATTTCTCCATCCCTTGTAACAATTTGAAAATTAAGGGTGTAAGCACTTTTGTCATGAAAGCACTTACGAAGATATTTAGAAAGCAGAAGTATATTATAAACAATGGAGGAATATGAATAAGAGCTTTAGTGCGCCTGCGTGCTCGCTGGAAAGTCGAGTGACTGCATAAGCTGAACAAATAACTGGATTATCCACTGTGCAAGTAGGAGAACAACAATTGACTTTCTACGATCTTACCATTACTATACGTCATGATACCAAACACCTGGAGTTTTTATTGAACTTTTGTGTAGTGAAATATCTACTATGCACTATACAGTATATGTTAAATGTAAAAATAGCTCATACTATAAAGTGCAACTACAATATTTTTTGTTTTAATGATGTTTTTGATTTTGTCAATTTCCCCTACAGCCCTCTACATGCTTGCCATTTCCCTCGTAGGTCTCCCCTACCACCTACACATTACCAAATTACAGTGAAGAGGTGGTATCCTTAGCCCTGTGTGTGCGTCGCAAAAATCATAAAGTTTCCCGTGAATTAGGATCAATATCGTCTCTTTCACAACGTAAAAATTCAGGTGACGGCCGAGGGAGAATACCGATGCCAATTTCTGCAAATGAAAAGCAACGCCTAGAAATGATGTTCACGCGCTTTTTTACATTGACTTCTTGTATATTTCCTTTTTTCTGATGGCATAGTCCGGCCGAATGATGGTAAGATAATATTTTCACACCTAGGTTTATGAACGGTGTACCGTCATATGGTACAGACATGCCCTCTGTCCCTTCAATATGGCAGCGTGTTCTTGATGCTGACGCATCCTGCAAAATATCAAGCTGGCTTACCTGTCAACATATGAAAGAGCATTCAGCGAGATCACATTTGAGTATTTAATGTTAAAAGAAGAGAAATCGAGTTCTCCAAAGAGAAATACAAAAAGAATACTCTTAGTGACTGGTTACGTACTAAAATTTGTAAATTACTTAAAGCATCACAATCCAGTTTGCGTTTTATAATTGTATTTCTCGAATCATTGATCAACTCATTGTAGGACGTGAAAAGACAAATATAATATCACTTACAGGCTGTGTAGCCTCATCGTGGGGCTGAGCCATCGTAACTCCCTGATTCAGTTTTACAGTTTAATCCTTTTGGAATTTGTCTTGTTTCTACTACTTGTTTGTATTCATGTTTTTCGCGCGGTTTTAGCGTAGCCTCTCAAACAGCAGCATGATACCAACGTTTAAATTTGAGCCATTCTGGTCTCCTTCTCCATTGAGCCGAAAGCCTCCTTCACAATGCTATCCCATCGGCACCTTGGTCTTCCTTTACTCCTCTTCCCAGGAATGTGTGCCTTCAGAACCCTTTCCTAGTAGTCGTAGTCGTAGTCGTAGTAGTAGTAGTAGTAGTAGTAGTAGTAGTAGTAGTCGAAGTAGTAGTAGTAGTAGTAGTAGCAGTAGCAGTAGCAGCAGTAGTAGTAGTAGTAGTAGTAGTCGAAGTAGTAGTAGTAGTAGTAGTAGTAGTAGTAGTAGTAGTAGTAGTAGTAGCAATAGTAGTAGTCGAAGTAGTAGTAGTAGCAGCAACAGTGAGAAGTAAATAAATATGATCTAATGCCACAGAGTACCTGGTACCTTTTTTTCTCTGTGCTAATGCTGACCCCTTTGTGACGACAGCTGCCGAGAGTCAGCCTCCATTCAGAAATGTAAAACGAGGCTGGCTCCAGAGAAAGTTTGTTGACAGTGAAGAGATTTTTCTGTGTGCAGCCTGCAGACTGTATCCTGTACAAGTGACGGACATTCTCAACGTTCTTAGATTTTTTGGAAAGACTATGTCTGCGAATCCTGAGACGATATTGATTAGAGAAGCGGTGCCATCAGATATTACTGCTATCTTAGCATCGATAAAGGTATGTACTTTGTTTGCTTTTTAGGCCTACCAAGTACCTGTACAGTGGTTACGAGTTACAATGACTCTGTAGCGCAGCACGACAAGTTTAACTTTTAGGTAATCAGCTTTCCTTAGTGTAAGTTGTTAGAACGATCCTAGCAGTTTCCATGATAATTATATCATGAAAAGTTTCAACACGGCCAGGGCTTTGTCGTGTTTAAAAGGAATACGTCGTTTATTGCATGAAAAGTAGTTCGTTTGCGTAGATGTATATATATGTATGGAATAGTGAGTAGGTCTTGCGCCGGGACGGGGTTTCTAAGGGAACTTTGGTGAGGAAACTGATATGGTAGGGAACATTCACAGTGCTAATTACGCAGGTGCTAAAAAGAACATTTGTTTTGGATAAATCTGAAATTTAGAAGGGATTACATTGATTAATAAATTATAATTTACTGACCATAATATATATGTATTGCATGGTTACAGAAATGAAGGCTGTCCCAACATGATTTTGATCTTGTTGAAGAGAAAATCTTATCAATGTATCTGTCCATCATAGTACGGCAATTCTTTCCCCTGTTGTTTCTGCTCAGCAATCCGGCTCTGTGAATGAGTGTGAAGCTGAGGGCCATAATTTTCCAATAGGGTGCTCATTATAAATTTATCAAATGTGTATTCATTAACAATATCTAACAAATTAACTTTGATAGAGTTGAACAATCAAGTCTTATGAAAAGAAGCAGCTCACCACTTAATTGTAGGATTACCTCAGTATTCTGGAAAAGCTAAATTTTATTTCTCAAGAAGGTACTCATAGACCACTCAAACTCTGACTGCTTGCTTTATTTGGTCAAGAATCAATAATCTGCCTTGTGTGTACACAATCCACTTTCATATTACAGGTCTTCTCATTTTAGGAAGGGTTCTGTGATTGATGATCATTCACACCACAATTTTTGTTATCTACTTCTTGTGACCAGTGGTCCTGTAACATTATCAAAGGAACATATTATTCGTCATGCAGGATTTAAACATACAGTAGCAGGAATGAGAGGCCTCATTGTATCTTAAAGCATTTTCATTTAATTTCATCAGATATACCCCATGAACTAATTTTCAATATAAAAGTGCTGGATGTTTAGCATACAGAGATTGTGCAAAATAGATAGAATGGCTGGAATGTGGGTCCCAGATGGTATAAACTGACAAATGAGTTAAACTGTTACATGAGTATACAGTATGTAATTCAATAAATCAAAGTAGTGTTGTATTTATTACAGTTTATCTCCACCAACACATTGCTGGGGAATGCTATCTGTTACAAACTGCTTCTAGTACCGGTACTTCCAAATGAAACAATGAATGTTGCTTGAGCAAAATGCTGGACCTTTCATCATATACATTGTCGTACATGATGGGTTAAGTACTACTAAAGATCAATAAACAATCAATCTTCACTAACAGATTTTTGTTTGTCTGAAATAATCAACAAATTTTTAAGCATCTGTTTTGTTTTTAGTTTCCCCCCACATTTTCAGCTAAATGCAACATTAACAGAGAATTTAAATAATCCTACATCAGACTTTTACAATAGTTTTGTATGTTAAATATTTATTTATCAAAATGTGACTTATGGAATTTAAAAATGGTGTTTATAACATTATTAGTTCAAGATAAATAGCATCAATAAGAACAATGTTTTGGTATAAAACAAGAATGAAACTTTAACTTCTAAAAATAAATGAGATCTCCTTCTATCAGCAGGAATGTAATGTAAAAGTATTTTGAGAAAATTTGGATAATAAATCAGATATATTAAGTTCCCTGGAACAAAATCTGGAACTCACTGTCTTTTGATTGGTTCCCTCATGGTCAGATCTAATGTCAACCACCATCTTCTGGGAATTGTTGTTGTTGTTGTTGTTGTTGTAATTACATCTATTCTTCTGTTTACTTTTTATTGTTACTTCTTTCAAAATAACTCATTACCTTGAAGTGGCAACCCTTCCCTGTATTTTGTGAAGAATTAAATTTAAGAAGAGATCAACCGTTCTGTTCTTAATTGTATAAATTGTAAGTGGTGCAGTGAATTGTTGTCAAGTGGATAAACAAGGAACTCAGGCCACTTGATCATTGTTAGAAAAGTGACATTGATATTTTATGATATGTATGTTGATCTCTTTATGGATCAACAAAATTTGCAAACAAAATTTTTGATATGATATGCAAACAATGCATGGGTTGATAGAGCATTAAATGTCTTTAGCTGTAAAGGAAGTCATATTGATGAAAAGTTCAAGAGAATAAGACATTGGTAGAAGAGCTTAAACTTTAAAGGGGCGATGTTTGAGAAAGGAATTACAGAGATACACAGACGTAGTACAAATGTGAGAACAGCAAAGGTGGTAGTGGAAGTTCTTTATAGAGATACAACTTTAATAGAAAAAGAGTGGAGAATTCTAATACTGTTCTAGGGGAAAGGGGCTTGATAAAGCATAAGAAGGCACTGTCATTGCTGATTCAATGGACGTTTCATTGAGAGGTTTGAGTATTGGATGGGTTAAAAGATGGATTAAAGGCAACATGAAGAGAGTAAAGTCATGGTCATTGGCACAAAGCTGAACACTATTGTATAAAGGTGTTGGACAGTACCTCTTTGCTATCTGTCAAAGCAAACATGGAATGCAACATGATACATTGCAACACTTACAAGCGGATTTATAAGAAAGACAGTCATGTCAATTATAGACTTGTAGAAAACTCAAACATTAAATTCCAATTTTTTCCCTGCATTATGGATCAATTTATGTAAGCCAAGCGATAGTTGGTAATAGTCCACCACAAATAGTTTATAGTCTTTGTTGTCTTGGAGAAATGCTTCTTGCAGCAGGAGGAGTTTAAGACCCCATTTATCTTTGTAGTAAGCCTTATTCTGAATGTGTTGAGGTTATATGACAATTTGGAGGCTGCTCAAATTTTTTCAACTGAATATGGGATGGGCCTATACTAACTGTGCAGAAGCTTAGGGAGTTTAAGCCATGGGAAGAATTCAAACACTCCTTATTTTTTACATTTCTGATATTGTTTTTAAAAGCCCCCTGCTTATTTCAAACTCCCCGTTTATTTAAAGCACATGTTGTTTTTTATGGAATATATCTTTACTGAGCTCCCTGTCTGTTTTGGGCTAGGGGTTATTTAGTGTTGACAGTTTCACCAGCTTCAAACTTTTCGTTATTTCAAACAGGAATTATGTTATTTGGAAGGAGAGGAACCGGAGAAGATGATAACAGTAACAGAATCAGGTAATAAGGATGGTGAACTTGACCACAGAGGACATGATTTAACCCCCTCTCATTAGTATTTGTTTAATGCTGAAATCGTTAATTCCAAGCTTGATTTCCGATTATCCTTGAAAACCTCAAATCACTCAGTAGGCCTACATAATTTTGCACTGGCATATTTATATACAACTAATACAAACCAAATGATCCCTTGGTTTGTGCTGTTTTAAAAACATTAAGATAAATATTGAGCTCCTAGAATTTAGCATACCTTAGAACTGTATAATCTCCAAGAATTGTACCATCTCCTAGAATTGCATCATCTCCTAGGATTGTAACAGCTCCTAGCTCTTCTAGAAATACAATCTCTCCCAGTCCAACTCCTTGTATATACATTATTTGCTCATACCTTTCCATCCAGCATTCATATATAATGCAACAGAGCATTCATTTGTTCAAGTCAATGATAAGGTCAATGACATACAACATCAGTCAAATAATAAACCAAGTAACTTATACTCAGGGATAATGAAGAATGGATGGGTTTAATTTTTCAACAAAAATTGTAGCTTCCTCTTGTAGTGTCCATATGTCAGGATGTGCAAATACAGGAACTCAGCAAAGAAGACAGATGTAGTTTACACTTTTCACCCAAATACGAGGTGATCTGTATCATTCCAAATTGTCTGACTTAAGATACATCTTTACAAGAATACTACCATTATATACAGAATTTCAGTCAATTAAAATAATAACATGATGTCATAGTGTCCCTTAATTTTTGCAAGCTCATGATGTGTGTGATCACTATAATGCAGTGTGTGTCGGATCATTACTCTTACACATATCAAAATATAGACACACATTTTGCAATCATATGCAAACACAAGACCTCTCTGTAATGATGTAATGTGTATTCAGTTTCATATTTCACTGCCTTGCTCAAAGGCTTGCTTTCTCAAGACCCCTTTTTATTTCTTCTGCAGATGTTAATGCATCACCAACAACCGAAAAAAGTGATGCATCCGCAACAAAAATTCTAGTATTGTGTTAAACAGTTTCACCTGAGTCATTAACATGATATAAAAATCAACTGGGGTACTCAAACGTTTATTGTGGCCCATTCAAAATTTTTGCCTTGAATGAGTGTGTTTACACACTGAAGACATCTTTTACTAGTGTTACAACTCAACCCAGAAATAGCATTGTTCTTTAGTTTATATAGTGCTCCCTTTTACCATAGGAGAATGTTTGAAGGATGGGGCTTGTATGAAAAGCACCCAGCAAGCACACAGTAGAAATCACTGGTATACCTGCAACATCACTAAGGCCTTTTTGTATCCTAGCCAATAATAAATACAATTGTAGTGTACCTTGGGGTTCTCTAGCCATGTGTGAGTTTGGTTGTTAAGTATCTGAAAAGAATCCAAGCCAAATCAACAGTACCTCACATCCCTCTTTACTGTCTATTAGAACCCTATCCACAATTTGTTTTAACCCAAACATATTACATAGACCCCTTGTCTGCCTCCTTTGCAATAATCCTTTGCAATAAGTTGCATCACATATTCTCTCCTCCCACGACAAGTTACTACAATTTCGACGAGCAGGTGACACTATGTAATATCTTTACTTCGATGATTTAAGTATCTGTGAAGCGTAGGATCATCATCCTGTGCTGTCCATCGTGAATTCTGTGAACTGCAAATTGTCTCCTCTATTATCTTTTACATTTAAGAAGTATAGACTTGATACATTTTTCAACCAAAAGCTTGTAAGCTAGGTGCTAGGTATTTTTGCTTTTATATACATGTACATATGTACATTGAGTTCTATACTACGTATTTCATGATTGCTATTGTGTCTGCTTAAGTACTTGTAAATAGAAAATGGGACTAATGAAGGTGATAGTGAAATGAAAAAATGAAAAAAATAAATAGTGTGCTGGTGGTAGTGAGAATTTGGGATCGATCTGCTGGTATGTCGACTTAACTATTGCACTATTATTTAGTGCAGTGGTTAAGTCGGCGTTTTTGGTGTGAGAGATGCGGGCTTTGATCTTCATAAGCGCTGTATGCATTTCATGTTTATTGAGTTCTATACTACGTATTTCATGATTGCTAGTGTGTCTGCCTGAGTACTTATTACACGGACAATTACGTGGAAGCGGTCGCTCGCATACATTTTGGCACAGTCTGGGTTTTCAAACAGGTGCACAGTCACATTGCTTAGTGGTTTTTTTAGATTTTGAAACCCGAGGTGGTTGTTTCCTTGCAGGACCTGATACGTGGCGAATACAGGATGGAACATGCTGTTTGATTCTGTCAACTAACCTCAAAGTCGTGCGGCCGACATAGGCGCAATGGCAAGAAAATGAGTAAACTACAATGCTGTTATTGTGGAAGGCACACGGTATTTGTGGTTAGTTGGGAGCGCTTTCTTAATGTTATAAACTACGCGTGGTGTCACAGCACCAAAACACTTTTCTACGGCCTTTTCTGATCTGGTTTTCAAATCGAAGCGAAGCGTTACCAAACCGTGGTAATTTTAAATACACAGGGCATTTCTTAGGGCACTTTCCTTTTTAGGTTATTACCTGTCGACGAAGATAGCTTTTAAGAACAAAATGAATTCGCTATTTCGTGCTGTTTTAATAAAAAAAGTTTGCGTGTTTACATCAACCATGAAACAATCTTTATTTATAATGTTTAGTTTCTATTCGAGACTTTATTTGCATATACATCTGTCTCTACTTTAAACAATGCTGATTTATTCAATTCTTAAAAACATAGTGCTGCCCCAGTAAACAGATCAAGTTTGGAAATTACCGCCGGTAGGGAGGATGATGATGGACCAGCTCCGCAAGGGCCAGCATGATTAGGGTGTTGGAGCACTATTCTATTAGACTAGGCAGTCTTGAGAACTCGTCCTAAATGAAAACGGTCGGAAGCCCGCAGTGGGGAGGAACACTATATAGATAAAAAATAAATTGCCGAGACCTCTCGTACAGTCAGGCCGTTTGGTCTAAACGTGTATAATATTTACTTCGAAGATGACTCTTTTCGCGGCAAAAAGGTTTCTGTTGCGGTGTTCTCTATACGTTTCAATCTCCATCCCGCGGTACTTCGATGAAGTTGGTGGATGAAAAAGATAACATTTCCTGAAACAAGGGCCCAAAGGTGATCAGAGGAAGGGACTCAAGGCTATCACATCATTAGTTGACCTGTTGGACGAGATTTCTAAGGAATATATTGAGGCTAAAGATGCCCAATTAGGTATGTGTTATCTTCTCCCTTAAATTCATAAACGGCCTAGTGATGTTCCACGACAACAATACTGCAGTAAGGCTTTTTAAATAATTCATATGGCACCATGCTACATATATATATATACATATATGTAAAGTAAAAACATGCACCAAGAACGCCGACAGGAGATATTCTCGAAGTATTTCATTTAAGTATCTAACATAAGATTTTCCGTACGAAAAACAAGATATTCTGTATATAATTCTTGATTTATCCTAGATCTATTAGAAGATGGATTTGGCCATGATGCGTGCTATGGCTGCATAATTGCAGAAGATACAAGTCAAAATAATCATTCGGGTAAGTAATACATTGAACTCTAGATATCCCGAAGATTTGCTACAGTAACGTACTGGTTTTCAGTATCCTAATATTTATAGGCTCAGTTGGTGTCGTGTAAATAGTAGAGTTTACAATGTCATGAGTCACAGAGGTTTTCAAGCTACGCTTCTTCCACCTCCTAGCTACAGGAAACTACTACGCTGGTTTTATGTTGATGGATGGCCAATGTCTAAGGGAGTTGGGATCGAACTTGGTTGGGAAGTTACGCCACGCTGATTTTGTGTCTGTTGTGTATTCATTGTGAGAGCTTGTGCCATATGTGTGGGGATGAGTAAGGTATATTATTGATGCAGTTATGGTGCTGTAGAGAGGAAATTGTTTCGTTTATTTTTCTTGTGGTTGTAATGATCTCTTTGTTTATATTTTGACTATTTCCGTAATCGAGAGTGTGTCTATCCTTCCAACAATGTTCCATGATGTCATGAACTTTTAATTCACCTTTCGCAACAGCTTTCTTATGTTCCTTTTCCTTCTGGCTTTAAGAATGTTTGTATCCCCCGATGTAGGTTACTGTACAGTCCTTTCAATTTATGTAATATACAATTTTGTTAGTTTCTGCAAGTAGAACAGGGCCCTTGGGTTTCGACAACATCTTGCATAAGGCGGAGGCTATGTAGAACGTATATGAAATGTTGTGTGATTGCAAGATTCTCGTACTTCGCTTGTTTCTTTTACGTATGGAGGACGTATGTACTTCAGAGGGTATATATAATTCATGGAGTCCTTTTTTTGTTTTTATCAAGGCCTTTCTAATGCCATTTGAATGTTAACTTTTGGATGAGAAGACGTCGTTCAGCAGAATAATGGGGTCTTATATGATATTAGCCACTCTTCATAAAAAGTTATTAATACGGTGTTTTCGGCTGAAGTTGGATGATGCGACTCTTTTTGTTGAGGCAGTAGTCAGTGTGACTTGGCTTTCTGTAGAGCGAGACTGAAATGCTGTTGTCTACTTTCTCTGACGGACATATTGTCCTCTTCCTGGATTTTGCATTTTTATGATTGTTTATCTGTTTGCGTGTTTTGGTTTGATTTTCAGTTTTGCTGAAGCCGTTTAACATTATATACAAATCCAGTAATAGTCTCCAACAAAAGCATCTTATGTTGCCCTTGAGTTTTGCTAGTGCCCTGGAAAAGGTAATTGGCACCTGTTGTTGGCAGCAGGAGGCATCATTGCACTTCGCAACCATTATTGTCTTACTTGCCAATGATCAAATTTGGGAATAGAACATGATTATGTAGACGCTTGATTTTCGTTCCAGTCCATTAATTAACTCCCTTTAACAATGCTTCACAAAATCTATGTGTTGATGATGATGAAATAATGATTGGATTATCTTTAGATTTATGACTGATTTTGACAGCAGTTCTCCATTAGTGCCAAGTTTGCTTCCGAGTCTGTGATGAGCTCTTTTCAAACCTCAGCTGCTCATGATATGTCATCTACTGTTTTGATCATTCTTTTGATGTTTGGTACTTAGAAGAGTGTCAAGTGAGCAAGTTCTTAATTACAAAATTGATCGTTGTGATAGTCTGTTCTATAAAGAACCAAGATAAAATTTCTGAGTTACCTTTTGCTGGGAAATTTAACGCCAATGGCGTTTCAACACTTCCATTCTCGTTTTTGTAACAATATTTTGGCATTGTTTCCTCTTCCTGCGTATCCACACATATGTATTTGGGGGACTGCTCCCCTTCTTGATTACGTAACGTACAGAGAATCCACCAAAATACTTCCGTACAGCACTTTTTCTTGCTAGCTGAAAGACATTACCAGCAGGTATAAAATGTAGTTATCTGGTGCAACTGCGCAAGTCTTTGATTCCTACAGCACCCGTTGCCAACCACTGCTTTCATCGTTTTGTACTTTCTCACGCAGGTTCAAAATTTGTAGGGCACGCTTTGTACTCAAAGACGTATTCAGCGTGGAAAGGAAGAACTCTCTACTTGGACGATTTCTTTATAAAGGAAAGTTACAGAAGTAAGTCAAGAGTTTACTGTTGTTTACTTGAAATTAAGCAACGGAGTTCGTTATAGTTGTCTATAAAATTGAATAGGCTTCCTCAACACATTCTTTCGTGTGTATTAAACTGGGCAGCGTCGTTCTTATGATCTACTTGAATTAGAGCAGTCTCGTTTTCGTATGTATGCAGCATATTGAGCTGCCTCGTTTTCTCAAGATAAACGTCTGGTCATTCTTTGGTTCTTTATGGTAAAACGGTTTCACAGTTTAAATTCCTTTTATGCATGTTAGATTAAACAGTTTTGTTTTCATTTACTAACAGTGAAGTAAGGAGTATCGCTTTCTTTAGTGGATGCCTGTTTTGATACACTAACTTTTTAATTTGTATATGATACGAATTATACAGTATTCAATGTGTGATTCATATGTTGTAGGATTTTGAAAAGCGTTAATCGTTCGAAGTCTGCATTGGAATGTTGATATGCTTTCAATTAAATTGTTCCAGTTTTCAGAGGTTGGTGCATAAGGCACTCGTGGCTGGGACTCATAAACGTTTTCTGTCGAAATACGGTTTCTCTTTGGGTAGGAAGAGCAGTGTACTTATGCCAGTGAAAGGTTGCTCCTTGAAAAGCATTCTACTTTCGTTGACAGCCAACTAATGCGAAGCTGTGGAGCCCAGTATTTGTTCCAGTAGTTTTATACTATGCAACGAATGACGTGGGCGAAAGGGGGCCTCGTGGTTCATAATGTAGCATATATTGTCCCTTTATACAGGGAGGGGGCGGCGTTGTTCAGACGTCGTATGATACATAGTTCCTATTGTGAATTTATATGGAAGACATGAAATAATTAACTGGCTTAAGTATCTTGATGCTCTTTACGTAGAAGCGAAGAAAGAGAGAATGTATATGATTGATCCTTTGTTGTTTTGCCATAGATTTACACTAGACAAAGTTGTAATTTTAAAGGGGTAGGGTTTCTTGTATTAGTTATTTCTCGTCATCGTTGATCATCAACCCACGGTGACAGAAAATGTTTAATGCGTTCTCCATCTCTTACAGGAAGAGGAATCGGCACACGTATGATGAAGAAACTTGCTGAGGTACAATATATACGTCATTTCCTTTACTGCTCCCTTTTTTGAAATTATATTAAAGAATAGTGAAAATGTCACCACGGGGATTCTACTCTACTCTATAATTGCAACTTATGCGTAATTACAAAGGTCCGCAAACTTTCCTCATCTATGTAAACGCACAATGTAGTGGCTCAAAATCGAGTGGGTTCTACATAGAATATGAGGTAAAGCAAAATGGTCCGGCTTGAGTATCCTGACCTGTGTATCCAACGAACTTAATAAACCAAACTGGTTTTAACTTCACCTTGGAGGTGAGACCTTTGCAGAAGTCAATTAGTCTCTATCGCATGTAGAGGTTAATACAGATTATCTGCTTAGCGTTCTCTTAATCGTGTTTTATGTCGTGTAATTAGGTAGCGCCCATGTGGAAGACCCGTTTACTGTTGCAACTTGATTGTAGCCAGTTGATTAAGCTCATTTTGCCACGGTCGCCATGCGTGAATTTCTTCGTTGTCTCCGCTACCTTGTATCTCCAGTTGTGTCTCCACACTACATTGAGTGATAACACTCGAGTTTTGTTACAAGTAAAGATCCTTGGAGGAGGCGCACAATAGTGTTTTGAATGACTAGACTTCTAACGTCAACTTAGCTGGTGTTTCTGAATATTTATTCTTACGTTGTCATCTCAGTAACGGCTTTTCTCATTCTGTTAGGTGGCATTGGACAAAAAATGCCGTTTAATCTTCTTTACATCCTCAAACAACAACGCTCCCGCCGAACACTTGTATGAAATGATCGGTAGTACAAGGATCGAACGTTGGCGTGTTCGCTATTGGGAATCCGCGGAAATGCAATCATTTATTGATCGTCAGGAAAAGCGAGTGTAAATAATCTGTTACATATTGCAATTTAGTGTAAATGTTGTCTTCTTGCTGATTTATGTCATTCAAGGTTAGACATATTTAGAAATCTGTAATTGTAGTAGTAGTGTAAGATTGTGATGTTAAAATTGGTGATGCTGACGAAAATATGGGCAGGCATTTTTATCGCGTGGGTCTTTCTTTATACCCTTGGTTGATAGGGCAGATGGGTGTTGCTTCTACGTTGAAATAGTGCTGTTTCTAGCAAAATCATCCTTAACAGGAATTCTTGAATAGGAAAGCAACTATGGCATTGATTAATTAATGCCTCAAAGTTTGGTTCCATCACAGGACTGTGTTCTGTTCAACTCAGGGCCGTAGCGGCCGAAAATTTAAAGTGGAAAGTTTTAGAATACTTAGTTTTTTTCATTATAAAAGAGATGTAGTAATATTTTTTTGTTGCTTTATTTTCTGACAATTTGCGGAGCAACATAACTTCTGACTTGTAGTCTAAATGCTCCACCTCCACCCTACTTACCGTCATCGCTACCATCCAGAGTTGTCTAGTTGGTGCCGTGCTCCAATCTGCATTTGTTTTTTAACGTTACGTTTCTTTAACCCATGTCCAAAATATCTCCTAGAGTTCTCTTTTTGTTTAATTCTTTATTCTTTGCTAGGCCTGTTGCAAAGACTGATTTTGGCTGGTTTTTTCACAGATAGTTTTACCTCTGTGAAGACTTGACTATCACAAAATCAGTTTTATCAGTGTTTAATGACAAATTTGTATCTAGCCAGCTTTGTATATCTTTCCGCCTTTGTTTACAAATTGTAAATTGTTTGTTTAGATATGTCAAGCTATTCAGCTTCAAAGTAGATATTTTTATCGTTAGCCAATAAGATGAGTTTGACTGATCATCGTAAATATTAAATGTAAAATAGGACAAGGAGCAGAATCTTGTAAAACTGCATTTGTCAAATCGTGACCGGTAGAGTGAAATCCATTCGGATGCGCAATGCTTTGTGTCCCAGAGGTAGGAGTAAGCCACTCAATAGTAGATCCTATAAGTCTTTAATGTTCAAGCGTGGAAACAAGATGATTTTGGTTTACAGTACCAATTCATTCTGTAAATCAACAAACACCCCACTTTCAACTCTCCTCTTCTCGAATGAATTTTTAATGAAACGTAAAGTGATCCAGCCTTTATTGTCTGTCTTTATCCATGATAAATTTTCAAAGTAATTTATGGAAATATTAACTTTCAGAGGTGCAGAAACTCGGTATAAATAATTTATCTGTTGACTTGCTGTACAAAGGAGATATAAAATGGTGGGTAGTACATTTTTTTTATGAGACAAGGGAAGTGAGAGAAAGAAAGTTGACCCTCAAATTTGCTACATATTTCGTATCTGCAAGACGATCTAGTTAATTTACCGTGTGTGAGAGTTCATAAAGCATGGCTTTCAGTTTCAAATCCTTCAGATCAATTTCAAACACTTGTGAATACATGTAGAGTGTCTGAGAGCGTACTTGACGTTGGGAAGTCACCATATGTGAAGTAAAGGGTGGATAAGAGACAGCACGTACATGAAACTGAGGCTCGAGATTTTCGTACTATAATAGTGGTTTGAGGTTCATTTCTAATTAAATTTTTTCTTATAAAAAGCCCACATAGTGGAAAAATTTCTCTTCAAAATTGGGGTGATTTTTACAAGTTTCGTACTATCTGGGAGTATTTCAGATTTAAAGTGTCCATCTATGATTGAAGTGCTTGGTAAGGAAGTGAAAGTAGAAAGGGAAATGTTTCATAGGGATATATTCATGACCTAAGGATTTGCCAGGCGTGAACATTCATGATACAGGATATTAAGGAGTTGCAATAAAAATGAAAAGTAAAGGGAGGTGCTTATATCCTCATATATTTTCCACTTAATGTGCCTGTATTGAATGTATGTTCCCTTGCCTTTGAAGTCCGTAAGGTTTCTTCTTGACATGTTACCAGATTTCTTAATATTTATTATAAATTTAATTCCGAATCACAGCTGTTTTGAACTGTTTTTGCTGTGTACCTGGAAATAATACTGATATTGGAGAACTTGTGGTTGTTGTGAATCAATTAAGACTCGAATCTGAAATGTTATGAAATAACTTGAATAGTCTGATCATAATATCTCACGATTTTTTAAGGTATTTTATCTGTAATTTGTATACGTTTCCCTTTTTTGATGTTTGAAGCTTATTTGCTAACTTAGCTTTTTAAGGTTCTGTTGGCCTTTACTCTTTCATCAACTCGTGAATGAAAACTGCTGAACTTTAAATTTACAGGCGTAGGTCACTTGAATAGAGTAGGCTAAGGTTACCCACGAAATCTGGAGATTTTTAATGCTGACATTCGAGTGCTCGAATTTCTAGAATGACCGTCTGCACCCCCACCCCCCTTATACGTCCTATTATTAAATTCCAGGACTATTGCACAGTCACTGATTTTGAGGATATTTAATTGTTGTTTAATTCTGGTGAACACTTGAAGAACACGATCTTTATTCAACTATTGTTTGTTTCGATTTTCCTATTTCCTAGGATTCACATTAGAAACGTCAAAATTATTTTCTCTAATGCGTCTAATGCGATTTGATTTTCCTTTTGTGGTCATTTGGAGAAAGAAAACACTGAATCTTATTCAGTCTTATAAATGCCGGCGATCGTTCCGTTTTTTAATTCAAACGTTTACTCTAGCCCCAGTTGTTTTGAACGTGATAGTAATTCTTACCAGTAACATTAGAAATACGCTGTGTATAACATAAAATGTTAAACGAAATGTAGAAGTATCGCGTAAAATTGCTGTTAGGTAAGAAGCAAGGGTGTGAGAAGAAAAGCAACATGAGTTACGGTAAAGAATCATTGTAAACACGCTCCGTGCAATGCACAACTTGTACAGAGGGTGGAAGGGGGCCATGGGATCATTAGCTACTTCTTTGAGCAGGTATAGCAATGTGATGGAAATAGATGCAAAGGCTTAGTTAGACCCAACCTGTTATAAATTACAATCAATTTCCAGATTTAATGTCATCTTGGTGAAATGCTTCTGAAGGTATTTTTCATGTGAAGCTATGGATGTTACTTATAGCAAATTACTTGTCCAATCTAATAGACTAGCAAATAGTCTTTAAATTTTTTCATGATGGACGCAAATTATTATTCACGTTTTGAAAATTGTTGTTATTGTAATTTTGTGGTAGTTTCATTTGTGGCTTTAAGTTTCTTGCTAATGAGTTTGATATAAAACGATATATAAACTGCTCAGTTTGTCTTATTACCTATTGCGCTTCTGTATCATTAACCCTATCCAGAAGGGTGAGGGAGAGGGTTGTAAGCTCCTCGGCGTTATATTGTGCCTTATATCTCACGAATTATTTGCTCCAGCTTTTAGGAACTTTCTGACTTTTCCTCAAATTTATTCCGGAGTTTTTTCTTGGAAATCTTTAAGTTTTTTGGTCTGTAATAACATCTGTTTTTCTCTTTACTTTTTACTTCTACTTCTTTCAAAGTAACTTAACCTTGTTTTGTAAAATGTAGGATGTAAAAAAATTATTTTTTTCGAAATTTGCTATGATGACGTCATAAATCCCTCCTACGAAGAGTCAGCCACAAACAATAGTTAGATTTTCGACTGTTTGATCCTCTTAGCTTTTGTATTTATGACGTAACGGTTCTGATGAGAGTCATACGAAATTAGCATGTTCAACCAAAACAAGGAGTTGTCTTTAACGTTCACTTCTTTGATTTTGTACCACAAACAACTTATTCAAATAAAAAACTTTGAGAATAGGCCTAGTTTTCTTCGGCAGATAAGGTAGGTAAATTGCTTGTAAACGTAGCTTCTTCAACACAATTCAACGTTCATTTCCTTTGACAAATAAGCTTCTTTTACGTCAACACTATTCCAGAAATGGATTTTCGAATGGTGTTTCAACTTTCGGTGATCATCCCTTTTCAAAAAAAATAGTTATACAGATTTTGCATCAGAATATCAAATTCAACAGAGACTACAGAAAATTAAGTTCATGCCGTAATTCTTCCTTTAAGTTTAGCATATCTGACTCATAGCATCGTACAATTTGTACACGCACTAAGGTGCGGCCATCAACAAAGAGAATAATTACGTACTGGTGTGACCAAGTCTGATGCAGGTTTCTCAGGTGAACAGAGGAAGGGTGATTGAATGTCCAAAGGTCCAGAGCTGCTAGTCTTACATATCTTTACTACTACTCTGAGCTCTGCATGGGGGAGAGGGTGCGACTTAATTTTTACCTTTGAAAACAACTTAAGGACGCCAGCTTTATAAGTGACATTGCGCTGAGCAAATACTGTGATTTCACAAAAGGGTAGAATTGATAGCTTCCTTCCTTTTGACAGTGATTGCTTTTTCTTGTAGATTTTTAAATACTTCTGCTACGACCCATACAACATCGAATGGAACGCATGCATTGCATCACAGATTTTATGACATGTCTGTTTTAAAATTTGTTACAAAATATGTTTTAAAATATGTTACAAAATATGTTATAAAATCTGTTACAAAATATGTTATAAAATCTGTTGCAAAATTTGTTACAAAATATGTTATAAAATATGTTACAAAATATGGTATAAAATCTGTTACAAAATATGGTATAAAATCTGTTGCAAAATATGGTATAAAATCTGTTACAAAATATTTTATAAAATCTGTTACAAAATATGTTATGAAATCTGTTACAAAACTATGTCTTTAAATCTGTTACAAAATATGTTATAAAATCTCTTGCAAAGTATGTTATAAAATCTGTTATAAAATATATTATAAATCCGTTACAAAATATGTTATAAAATATGTTACAAAATATGTTATAAAATATGTTACTGCTTGCTTTGCATTTGTTGATATTGTCCAAATTGACATGACTTTCATGGGCTTACTCTGGTCATGACCCGTCATTTTCTTCGCCCAGTTTTCAGTCTTGGATTTCAATGTTGATGCAAGTATTTAGTTTGGCCATCTAATTCATCTGCTCACTACTGAACCATGAATGGACATATTTCACAATAAGAACAAGAGACCCGCATGAATACAGCCTGGATGAACACCGTAGGTTGCTCTGATTTACCATGATTACAATCTCCGTACGCTCTTTAATTTGATGACGGAACAGCAACCCGGGTAGGCCTATACACTCTGTGATTTAATTTCTACCCATGAATTGTCAGCCTTGGTAACAGAAGAGGTAACTTACTTTGATGCGTACTCAGTAGACCAATTCACAGTACATATTTCCATACAAAGCCCTCAGTTAAAAAGTTGATGTGTGGTATAACTTGAAAATTGGCATAAAATTTATATTGCTAAACGCTTTTTCCAGACTGAAGTGAAATTAATTGTCTGGATCACTTCTTTAGGGGCATGCCACGTCACTATTGAACTTACGACATGTCACGTCAATATGAACTTAGTCTTTATAACATTTATAAAATTTACGATGCGAAAGCTCCATTACCATCACCAAATCTTTCATTGTCTATACTTAGCGAAGGGAGTAAATAGAAAGGAATTGTCATGAAGGAATATTACAGTACACATGATCTTATTTGTGTATGTTTTCCTCTTTCCGTGATCGCAAACTGTTGTCCTAATGCTACCTACCAATCTAAAAATCACGGATCATAAACACACCTTTAATATTCTCACCCAATCAAAACCTTTCCATTTAATTAAGCGTTCTCTGATTGGTCTGTTTTCCATGCACAAATGAGGAATGTTGCAATTTTAGAGTTGGTGACCTATGAACTTTGAGAGAGAACTTGAGTTAAAAGAGAATAATATCTTGCACAGATTTTCACAAATCTGCACAATTCAGGGTTTTTTTCATTTTGTTATCTTTGCACTCTAAGTAGACATTCATACAACCTATCAACACACAAGCCTCTTACATTGACCATGTATACTCGGTCACGAAGCTGAGGGGGGGCGAGAGGGGCGGTGCCCCCCTGAGAGAAATTTCTATCATTTTCCGCCCCCCCCCCTGAGCAAAATTATAACCGTATTTTAAA
>JAAAKL020004191.1:0-21469 GCA_010016065.2 Carybdea cf. marsupialis auct. non (Linnaeus, 1758) | reverse complement strand
ACTATTTTGATGTTGCGGTTCGAACAAATTCTCACACACAACATTGGGGCGAAGGTGGTGGGGGGGGGGGGGGTGGGGGGGGCAGGGGGGGGGAATTTATTCCATAACATATTATTTACCTAGAAACTCGACGTTAAATTGACCCTCATGAAAACTCTTCCAAGCCATGGGCATGGGCATGGTTCTAGTGTAAGGCCAGTTATACCAATGCGAAAAAGACCGTAAGATATTAACTAGGTGACGCATGCTCTCCATCACGGATAGTAGGAAGTCAAATCTTTACCCTGCCTCTCTTCAGCTTACAAACTTCAATTGTACCCATACAAACTTCAATTGTACCCATACAAACTTATGGGTAAAGACGGGCAATATTAACTTTGAACTTCTTATTACTTTCGTATATCTCTCTCAAATTAATGATAATCCACTCGTTGTAAAATGAGGCTCCTTAACGAATGTGTAGCGTCCTTGGTGTATCGTCTACCAAATGCGCTCTATTAAATATGTCACGTACATTTGAAATACTCTAAATGCAAACTGTTCATCATAGCCCTTTAATAACATAAAAGTACATATTTATTGCGAGATTTCAAACGTGCTTCGTATATTGAATATCATTTGACAAAGGAGCAGTGTTTATTAACAGGGATGCGTCTATTTACCGCGGATAGCATTGATCCGAGCAACAATCTCAACACTACCTAAAAGCATGGAATGCATTTGACGCGCGCTATTAAATAAATATCAGCGAACACCAACGCGCGTTAAACATGTGCCGTCATGTTTCCACGTTCATAAAATGTATGGCACTTCTGAAACATAACTCAAGTCTACACTACAAATATAAAATTCATAGGAAGTAGCCTTGAAAGATGGTTGTCAATCAATTCAATGGCGCAGTGTCATGCCTTGAGCTTCAGTGTAATACCTATGCTTTCAAGGGGGCAAATCGAAGGCCACAAATTTCACAGAGGATGCCGGCAGTGACCTTGCCGGCAATATAATTCAACTCAAAGCATAAACGGCTGGTAAACTATCCATTAAATCATTGCAGCTTCATAGATTCATGGCGAATCTTCAGAAAATGCAAAATTGTTAGTTCCACTGCTAGCATGGCAGTAATATGGTCAACTGGCGTAAATCAGGGACCGATAAAAGTACATTTATCATGTATTTAACGCCTCCTTTGTACCTAGCGTTACTAAAACACGCATTGAAAACAACACGGGATTTCGTAGTACCGTTCATTTAAACTGTGAGTTACACAAAACATTTGGAATCCTACCCCTGTGCCTTAGTTTAGAAGTATGAATCCAGCCAACTATTCACCGTCCGTTTCTGCGTCTAATTCATGTATTCGCTCCGCGTTTTGTGCTGCGCGGTATCATAGTGGCCGCGACTTGACCGCATTATTTCCATACAAAATATCGAGCGAGAGGAAAAATCAACATCTTGTGTGTTTAAGCCCCGAAATCATAACAAAACAAACACACAATAGCAAGCACCATGAACAACTGAGTACACAAAGCATGTCGGATAAGAACACCAATTGTCGGTGAAAGTTTGCACAGCTCCGATAATCGAACTCTCCTTAAATACGCACGACCTTGATATGGCAAAACATGTTCTACATAATTCGTTGTCTATTACATGAAGAGGCAATGCGTAACCAAATGGATCAGACATAACTTCCAAATCTGAATGAACAATACAAACTAAGAACTAAGACATGATAAGAGTGCGTAAACCAATTTGAAACTGATAGCACTGGTATACAGGAAATGGGGTTTGTTTGTGGCTATGGTACAATGCTCGTGGGATTACTGATGGGTATCTCTGGGATGGATGGCATGTAACTAAGACAACCAATTATGCTTATGCTTAATTAAACGAAGAATGACATCCCTAGTTAAAACCCATGGTCTAATGGGCTAAGGGCAACGTCGTGCTACTTGAATGGGCTCTGCAAGAAGGAAAAAATGCTGAGCAGATTGAATTCTGGGCTTGGGACAGGGGCGTGGCTGGCTTTCTAAAAGTGGGTGGGACTAAAATTTATCAGTAAAACACACTCTGTTTTGCAAGAATTATTACTAACTCTACATAAAGCACGAGGAATCTAAACAATGCCATTCTATTGTTCCTTACATGCGCCTCTAATCCAGTCCTCTTTTCAAACAAGAACACATCAAGTCATCATGGAAAGCCTCGTGATTTCAAATTACTCGGAACTTTTGAGAAGGCAAACTGCAACTTTAGTGTCCAGTTTGTAAAAAATTCTCGATTAACAATTCGGAAAATTGACAAGAGCAGGAAACGAAGAGCTGCCAATTGGTAGATGGTCATCACAGTTAAAAAACAACAAGGGGAAACTAAAACAGTTCGGAAAGCCAACTTAAGAAGGAACAACCGCTGGAAAACACGTGGTAATAGGCGATAGGCGGTCACAACAATCTAGGGATGAATTGACTTCAGATAACGATGAGGACCCAATAAGCACGATTGATAGATGACATCAGAAAATGGCTATACCACATATACAAAGCTATAAAATTGGTTGCCATAAGCAGTTCCGACGGACTTGGAAAGGGATACTGAATGTGATATTTGCAGCGCTACTAGCGATGACTATCCTTAAAGAAATCGTACCAATGCGAGCTGGTCATATGTCCAAATGGTGAGCGATTATTGGAGGTATCAATAAGCAAATTAATGTTTATTCAAAATTGTAATCGACAATTAAAAGAAAAGATTTCTTGCTTAACTTTCGTTTCAAAAATTTTAAATAATTTTTTAAAAGTTTGGTGCATTTTAATGTAAATCTGTGTAATTAAGGTGGAAAAGAAAGCATATACCGTATCAAGATGACATTTTCTCAGTTTTTTTTAACTAAAGGGTACTACCATCACTTGCTTCTCTTGAAATGCTATTGAAAATATATAAAAAATTGGAAAATTTTAACCCGATATTTCTCCAAATGTTAGAACTCTTCCGTGAAAGTATTCTTGTAACAAAGTTTTTAAAATAAAAGCTTGAAATTTCTTAGCATACCGCTATTCGCGTGGTAAGGAGCAACTTTTCTAACGACTGACAAGAAAAAATAAATAACTCTCGACGCAATAAAATTTGCAACCATGACTTAATTTGCATGGCTATGTAACCTTCATCACATTCTGATTGAAAAAATAGTAGTGTGAAAATACGAGTCCAGCCCCCTTTGTTCATCGTGACGGGTACGTTGCTACCTAGGTCGCGCTTACTGAACATATCCGTGCCATATATTCGACAAAGTGGGGGTAGCCCTATACGGCCTAATCACAATCTACTACCACTAATAGAGTCGTGGTGAGATTTCGATTTATTTTTCTTATTTTTTTTCTCCGTTTAAAGTCTTGTTGTCTCCTGATCTCAAGACCAGGGACTTATCCGCTAGACCACGGCCGCTCAAATCCTTGAATTCTGAAACTCATTTCAGTACATGGATGGTGTTATAGATAAAATAGTGTTATCAAATGGTAGGAGGGCACGCCACTACTTAATGCTCTCGGAGAAGCAATCGATGTCATAAAAAATCAGCAAATGATCATATCCAAGAAAACTTAATGTAGTAAAGAATACCGGTATCTGGTAAATCGATTGTTGCTACTGGTTCTACCATCTGCATAAGCATATCGCTCTTAGTAACAAAGTCTCTCTTTCCCAATCTCGTCATTCGTCCGTCATTCATAATAGCCACTCCAAAAACTGACCAATGGTATCGAACCAGATGGAGCTGGCGCGAGACAAATACAGCGATAAAATTTTCAGCTATAGGCTAGGATTTATTTCAGACGCTTCATTTAAAAGCTTTGCTTAAGGCCCATCGGCAAGGCTTTGCATAGTTGCCATTAAAGTATGAGGCCAACAAAATTGTCGACTTTTATCATGTACCCCCTCCCCCTGTTGCAATACAATAGATCCTATTGTTTGAGGACAACATACTAGCTAACGCACTTTCACGTGTGTCAAGGTCATGACCGTATGACCCCAATCCCCCTACTTTAGTTAGACTGGAGCCCCCCCAAAGACCTTACATGCGGGGTTCACAGAACGTGCCTTCCATGGAAATATACTACCTGCTTTGCTGTGGTCCGCATTGACGTTCTCAAATTATGTCGTCAATAATCGGGGAACGGAGTTGATCCCGGCCACGCTGTTTCAACCCCCCACCCCCCACATATCTTTCGGTAATATATTACCAAGCACTTGTAAGTTGGGCTTTCATAAACAGCAGTTTTCAAGCAGAACTTTGCACCCAGTCATCAATGGGAAACTGTTTAAAATATAATCAATTGTAGTAAACCGGTATAAAAATCCCCTAAAAATCTGCAGCTGTTCATGATAGGCAATTTCCAGAAAGTAATTCAGATTCCAAAAGCGAGGCAAAGGAAGTTTCCGGGCTTCGCTTTGGAATAGCGAGATTCTGTACCCATATTGAGTAACGTAGATATGGTGGTAGGATAAAACAATGCTCTGGCATGCTTCGTCTTTCAAAAGTCTACTTTTTTATCAGTCCATCGTCTAAAGAACACACCATATCCACGCTTCAGCACGCAGTTTAAAAGTTATTAGACAATCGTTCTTTCACCATGCAAAGATGTGAGTAATGAGCTTCATGCTGTACAAACCACAGCATGACTGATTTGTTAATGAAGCGATCACAGGTGCTATCTCCACAAGTGACACTTGGAGCGCTCAAAGACCTTGCAGATATTTAGCTTAAAGCCATAAGATTCGGAACATCACGTGCAGATATACCCTTAGATTCAAGGCAAACGAAGCACCTTTTAGCCTGGTCACAGTATGATTGACAAAGCTGATTTTAATGAGTATTCCTTTAATCCACCTAATGAGCTTTACACAACTCAACATTTCAGCGATGCGACAGACAATTGCTAAACATTCGAGAGTTCCTGGCAACTACTTTCATTTGCATTCACGAACTGGTAGAAACTTGCTTCACACATCTTTTGCGTCATTTGAGGCCTCCATTACTTTGATCAGCGGTTTTAAACTCGTTAGTACCCATGGCCCCTTGTGATTCTTGAGAAACCGAAACTCGAACCTCTACTTCACACAATTAGACACACTCAATGGCAGCAGACTGTTTCTATGTATATACATGTTGCAAGAGAGAGACATATACGTCAATACAACAAACACTTACTCATTCACTTTCACTCTCCTCATTAATCTCTGTATTAATCTGGGAGCAAACCATGAAATATTTGGCGACATGTTTACTCAGTTAATAATAGCTATATTTTTCTCCTCATACGGTAACCAACCAACTCCGCTCAAAATTGGTTAAGTCCACTTCAATCCCACTTTGCTGCCCTGTTCCTGAACGACAGTCCCAAGAAGGAGTGAACAACACAAACAAATACACTCACTTTACTTAATAACGGTAGCTTAGATAATATGTGATTCTTAATTTGGCTTCCTGATACCGCAACAGGTTCGTAATTTATACTGGCACAATTACGAACAGTTAATACTCATAGCAGTGTTTTGCAAGCCAGCCACAATCACACTTCGCTCAGGATACAAACATTTCGTCTGCAAGCCGGTGGGAGCGTATTTAACTTGTTGTAAGTTCACGGATAGTATAACAATTTACTAGCAGAAACCTTTCCTGCATAAGCAAAAAAATGGGATTCGGACAACTAAACTTATGGATAATAGTTTTGCAATCTACAATGCAACTTGATGACTGCATTCATAAGTTTTAGAATATTCCCCACAGTCCTTTTCTTGACTGAAGACCTTGTTTTGAGAAACACCAAAAACTATTCGTATAACTTTCATGAGGTGCAGAAGGAATAAGGAAAACAAAGAGAAACACCTTTTTTTTACTATTTTTCACCCCGTTCAAGGCCGAAGTCACTACTAGGCGTTACTTTTCTCCTTCAGATGACAATCTATTCATGCTTGTAGTCCCCTCTCTGTCCTATCTCTCGAAACCTAGTTTTCCCACTTCACGAGAGCAGATAACAAAGCACAGAACCTCAGTGATCATGGCAGGCAAGCTCAGGGTCGGTTTGAACTCACGACCCTTGTACTGTGAGTCTGACACTCTGCCACTATGCCACTACGCCACTACTGTGTGATGACCTAACAATTGCCTAACATCGAGGAGTGACAACGCCCTTGGGTTTTATCTAAGACGGTACATTATCATAAATACTGCCTCATCAGTCAAGGTAAGGATGGAAGTACATTTCTTTAATGAGGGAATACTACCTACCGAGGATAGAGATATATATAGCTATCATTAACACCATTACAGTATAACGTTAACTAACAATGTAGTAAGGTATGGTAGAGCTTATCGTCAATGATTGTGGCCTACACTAGTAAAAGGGGAATCAAATAGTCGTATAACGTAAATCTTACCCGTGTCTGTTCCCTTGTCTGGAGTGAAATCTTTGCTGCCGATACTTTTCTGTCTACGGTGAGACATCCGCCTTCTCGATGACAATGGAGTAGTGCCACTTTCTGCATCACTACAAGACACCACTCCGTAGTCTAGCTCGCAGGACTTATGTCGATTCCCGTGTCTTCTTACTTTTTTATTAGATCTCATCTCAAGCGTATTGTTACCGTTGTTTCCTGAATCCGATCCTGCTTTTCCAGAATTTGGACTGGAATTCGATTGTTTCTTGGAAGAGTTGTCGTTCACTAAAATTGAGTTTGTAATCACATATGCGTCCAAACTTGCTTTCTGAGTCGGATGCATGTTCTGTCCTTTGGCTGGGGTGGTACGCTTGGTTGATTCTCCATTTAAAGATAAATGACTCTGTGTTTTGACTGGGGTGACACCAGATTGCTTGCCTGAAAATAAGACCGAAATTGTCATGCCAGTTTCCACGAATTGCATTAACTCAGAAATCCACGCTCTCGAGACACTCCTATCCAAACCATACTTTCCTTGTTCTCTCAACTGACGTATGCATCATGTATGAATCACTGGTTATACTTTTTAAATTCCAATGAAGCAAAGGAGCAATGTTTTCTCAACTTCTTGGCACATCGTCAACAATGTCCAGCAGTCTGTATCATAATGTATTTACCATCCTCATTCCACACTTTCATTCCATCGTTACTTCTCTAGATTAAATTCTTTGAGTGCCTCCAGAAGGTCAGCACACTACCACTCCCAATCATAATAATACATTTACGATCCTCATTCCACCCTTTTCATTCCATCGTTACTTCTTAACTTCTTTAAATGCCAACACAGGGTCAGCAAACTCGCACTCTTTTCTCTATTATCATCGCTCAACCTCACAATCCTCTTCTGACACACGACAAGCACAAAATGTCTCATTTAGTACTGTTACCAACCTTCAAGAGTCAAATGACGACATAACTGCAGACTTACATGCTTTTTAACACTGATATACCTTAAATAAGTGTATGTTCTCTCCGACACACAGAGGCAACTTTCACTCACAGTCTAAACACTCTTTTGATATCACAGCGATTTCCTCAACTCTGACATGCATCTAGTAACCCATATGTCGGTCTAACAGGCCAAACAGTGATCTACTAGTCTTTTGTATAATTCATCGATGTTTGCATTCCAAGCTCAAAATTGCGGAAGCGAGGTATACAAAAATGCCCTCCACTTTCACTTTATATCGGACTCTCCTATATATGACTCTCTATGAACTTGATCGGCAAACATGGCCGGATTAAAGACATGAACTTTGGCAGATCTAGACTGACAACCTGGATATCGTGAAAGGAAAGGAAACTCTAGTAGTTTTACTATGTGACCAAGAGTGGCGAAGAAATCCTCGTGTGCCGTCATGAGATGAATGGAAAGAAGAAGGCTACGTGATCACAAAGCAAAGACAAGGATAGATACCATCAGCAAAGAACGGGGAGAATCAATTCTGACAGTAGACAGAAGTGGTGTCAATAGAGCTAAATGGGAAAACTTTGTGGAGTGGAAGTGTGCAAAGACCTCTACGTAATTCTGTAACGTAAACTTGAGCAAGTAAAGTTTTATTTCTCTTCCACAAGATTTAATTACAAAGTGACACTCATTTCCTCGCTATTTTCCACTTTGTCCACTATTCATCATCCTTCACCAACACATTTATTTCCTCTCTTCCATCTCACGACATGAAACGGTGGTTAACGAAACGCAAAATCTGTCTGTCAAACGTCATATCCATAGAAAGATAATTACTTAGTTTAATTTCGCAAAATTTAAGTATCAAAGAATATAGAATAAGCTGTTACAGTAACATAGCCTGTTGTAAGTTACATAACAGAGGATATACTACGTAATTTTTGTCCAAAAGAAAAGCTATGGGTGAAAACAAGGTAATACATGCAGGAGAGCACACACACACAAATATATGTTTATACACATAAAAACAGTTGTTTAACCGAAAGCTCTGTATCTAGCCTCTGGGCATTTTTTAGTTATATAGGCCATATATACAGGGTATTATTTGTACCACGTTTACATTTAATTACCGAGAAATAAAGTATTGTACCAATCATCATCCGTGACAATTACCACTGGCAGTATTTAAAATTCGGAAAAATAACATTCTGATAATCTATCATTTGCCCAAAATTACACCTGTTTGTAATTTTTATTACCGTACAATACACGACAAGAAAACGCTTTGAAAACGAACCAGCAAAAAAAGTATCACTAAGCCATGCTTTTTCCCGTTATCTGTACAATACTTCTTCACTTTTTCAATTCATTTGGAACTTTACGATATTGTATACAAAAATAAATACTTTAGACTTTTGGAAAAGTGAATCGTGAAACCCGAAAATCAAAATCGAGAAATTAAAAATACACGAAAATTTCTAACTTACTGAAATTCCTACAATAACGTTATGTGCACTTCGTTGGTATAGGAATGATGAACGTCCGAAGTAATAAAAAATCTAAGTGTTCATAATCCAGGCGCTTACTGTACCTGGCACTAATTAAAAGGGCGGTTATACGGTAAATACCATGGTTGGCAACTCTTTCGGCTCTCACCCTCCAGAAATTATTAAAAGTGATTTAAATTAGTGAAAAAGAGGATTCATAAGCCTCGATATAAAGTGCTTTATGCTTGAGAGGTAAAGGGTTCCATGTTTGATGAGTTAGTGAAATGGACACTATGTCACTGTTTCACAGTCTACTTGGTCACCAAGACTACATGGACCAAATAAGTGTACTCCGTTCCGTATTTTAAACACTGAGTTAAAACATCAGCAGAGCACACAACTAGAAAAATGTATTCAGAATGAAGCAGAAAATATTCTGTTGCAGTTGCTATCCCTTTAGTGTTACTGTACTGATTGCATTGAACAGTTCTTAAGTCGGTTTATACAATAAAGTGTGAGCGAGCACTTGTACGAGGATTGTACCCCTTCAAACGCTCCGTGCACCCTTCGATGACCAAATAGGGGACTAAAAATTTCACATTTTAAATCTCTGCGCTGGACATTGCTCAAACTCTTATCCATTCAAGTACGCGTTCATGTGAAGCCTGTACTGTGTTTCTCAGTTACGCGGTACTGAATAGCTTTTGACAAAGGTCATCCCTGACCTATCTGGTACTAAATGTGTTCCGATTGAGTGCGTTTATATGGCACTGGATATTGATGTGACAAGACTCCCCTTGCCGTAATATGATACCCATATGTCCACAATTCCAAGTGTTATGGCTGAGACTACCATGAAAACGTAAGTGTGAAAAGTGGAAAGTCAACCAAAATGTAGCGTATACGTCTTGGTTCTACTTTTACTAGCGGTGCATTTCTTCTTACACATAAGTTATACCCCAAACTTTATACCAAAGGTCCTTCATTAAGACTCCTCCAATAACTTCACATTTTGAATAGGTTCTTTGCATACATGCCCTCGCCCTACGACGAGTCCCCGCGTGGGGTTAGATTAGAACAAATTTGATAAAATCATCTTCTTGGAATTAGCCCCATTGAGTATCATATATCAGTGGAACTTGGAACAAGCCCCCATCCCACTTTTAAAACTTCTCGATAACTACCCATCTTAGATCAGGAAAAGTCCAGGAACCCTGGGGCCTAACTCAAGGATTTCAGATAAATGCTTGAAATGGATCGATAGAAACCACGGCTAACTTTCTTCCGGAAATTTGGAAAGAAAATAACAAGTACTACAAATAAAAATGTAATCACACGTGCACATGCATCCAATCATGTGACCTGCAAAGCGACCAACAAATTAAATGATCGATCACGTGATGAACCAAGCCATGTCAACAAACTCCGTGATGAACGAAACTATACGATTACTCTAGCGATCAGTAACGACGTGATGCTATGCGACTAGTGGTGTAATAATGAAGTGTGGCCATGATATACTACGAAAATGTGTTGCTTAGGCACGTGATCAATCACAGATTTTCTAGTGTGATCGGCATGTGATCAGTCTTTGATCAAGCATGCCATCATCCATGTGACCAATCCTTGCAATGCCGTACGTTACACAGGTGCAGCGGATGGTTGTATGATCGCGCAACTGTTCGATCAGCTCAGCGAGCACATCAGTGAGCTTTAATGGAAGTGAGTCAATAGTTACCTCTTGTTAAAGCTCTCTGAACAGTTTGGCTATCGCAGAGAATGTAACCGAAGAGACGACCAAAAATTTGGCGCGTATGGCATTTGACGCGGCAATTTGGGCCAAAAAAGCAAAAGCGTTTTATCTTGATCTAAAGTGTACACTTTTACGCGATTTGGTAGCGAAACACATGCCCAATCAGACGACATAGTTCCTATTGAAACCACAGCCACTTCTAATATCCGCGTATTCATCAAGCACCTTTAGCGATACACGAGTGGACGATCCAAATACAAGTACAATGCATTTGACAAGTTTCCAGATATTCAGTCACCCACATTTCCCTCACATGGACTCAACGAGCCACGTGACTGTGGCGAAGAAAAGTTATCAAAGCTGCAAACCATTGGGTCTAAAACCGGGTTGGTAGATTTCAAAGCAAGCACACGGTTGCACGCGACACAACGACCGGTGGTCAATTACGGACATCGACACTGTCAAAGCGGCAGTAAGAATGTTAAGCCTAAACTAACTTTGTATGGGGATATACGGACCCGCTTAAATTGTTCAGTTATATATCGTCGTGTAATAAGATAGTTATGGTAATGTTGAAATCTATAACAAAAATTCCAATCAAATTCACCTACCTGCTGTAGATGATAAGTGTTTCCGCCCAGCCACTTTCACCGTGGTGTGAATTAAAGAAATAGATTTTTCCCCACTATCTTCTATGTAGTCCTGCGTAATAAGAGAACATTATATCAACTGCTGAACAATACAATAAGGTCTTACTCCTTTCTTCCCTAATCTATTCGCATTTCCTTTTTTTCGAACAAAAAAACTGAATCTTTCTCATTTACGACCATCCTCTGAACATTTCAAATGCAGACCACCGCTAATATCCCAAACACTTTATCTACTATGACAATCACTAGACCTGTGTTCACTTTTTAAAGTAAAACTTTCCAAACAAAAACCCATTCTCCTACATCATTTTCTACAAGGGGTGTCGCTCTTACAGAGCAAATCATAGTCGACCAAAGGGCACTTGGGCAATCGCAGTATCCACAAAATTTCGTGAAAGGGAAGGGTCCAGTGTCTACGTACGGCATCATTTACAGATAAACAATGATTTCTTTAGAGCTGCCTTGGGGTAAATCATTTTTCAAAAAAGAAAAGTAACTGAACAAACGGAATACTACGCTTAACTATTGCAACAAAAAAAACGTTTGCACGTAGAACTTTTAGTAAATGTAACATTTGCGACCAAATTCGAGAAAAATGGGGGGAAATAGCAGTACAAATATGTCGGAAGAATTTGTCTATCGTGCTCAATGATACATGCTTTGGCATACTAAGCCACTCCTTACCATCTGCTACAGTGCTGCTCTCTGAACATATTTTCCTATTGTTTTGGCTACAGCAAAAAGCACGATGCACCATGCATTCGTAACATTTTTATACATGACTCAGTTCTGTCCATGAAGTGCATCCAAGATCAATACTCATCAACCTCCGCCGCAATAAGAGTTCTCTAACAATTTGCTTCCTTCCTTAATTTGAAAATTCTTGAAACCACTGCACGATATATGTCTATAACGAATGTATCGATGAATATTTAGCATTCTGTCATCATTAAGGAGTAAAAACCTTTTCTTGAACTCTTGCAAACATGAACTCCATGCGTCATATATTTTAAATAATGTGCTTTGGAAAAGCTTAACTTCCCATGGCTTGGTATATCGAAGTAAAACATTCAGGAGTGGAGTCCCCATGGAGGGCGTAGTGTCTGCATGTATCATAGTAAAGTTAGGAGAGAGTAGCTATAAGGAATTGAGCGAAGCAAAAGCAAACAAAAGAGAGCGGAGCAAAAGCAAACACAATAGATCGGAGCAGAAAGGAGACTTGGAAGAAATGGCGAGGAAATAGGGGGGAGCGGTTACTATTAAGATGCTGTGATAAAGTCAAAAATGCTACCTTCATATTGGGATAGTACATGAGTTTCCCATCTTCGCTCAATGCAACATATTTCTTCTTCCATTCTTTAATGCTACCATGACTTCTTTTGTAAAGATAACCCTGCAATGTGTAAGTTTAAAGAAATCGATTGTCAATCAATAATTTATTTCACAAAAAATCATGGACGACAGGTGTAAAAGTTTACCACCAACTTTTAACGACGCATGTTCGTTCGCTGACGAACTCGGAAAGGGACAGCGCCAAACCCACAACAGATGTGGTAGTAGCTAACAAAAGAGAGTCCATGTTCCCTCAAGACTACCGTCGACCTTCTTCTTCTTCTTCTTCTCTTTTCTCTTCTTCCATTTTTTCAAATAAGAAACATTTTACCGCCTACTTGCGACATCATTGCTTTAAACATCTGTAAGTGTTCTCCGTCCACCTCTCTTATTCTACCGGTGAATATGACCTTTTCCCACTTAAAGCCACTCAGAAGGGGCAAATTGGGGGGGGGGGGGGGCAGCGGGGGCATTTAGCACTACGAAATATCCGTGAAAACCTGTTTTAATTTACCATCCACGATGACTTTTCACATCGATCTCGGGGACCTCAGAACTATCGACTGCTGGGGAACTAAAATTAATGCCCCTTGTCACCTTTCTCGTATTGCATGCCTGAATGCCGACACCTAAGGATGCAGCAGCCATATTTTCTAGATTTCGGCTATTTCGTTTGGATTGGCTTTGTCCAAATTCAGCTATATGGGCCGACAACTTTTGTAAACAAACTTTTAAGAAAAGAGATAAACTTTATTTTCAGAGGGTGAAAGACCAGCCCCCCTCCTACGTCGGCTCATGCTACCTCTGCTAGATCAATCCATGATCAACTGTTAAATTTAATATTCCCCTTCTTTTGTACCGAAGGGTCATCACACACCAACGATATCAGCCTCTCATGGTTATGGGTTAGTGGATAAGTTGACATGTAACCGGGAGTCTCATTCCTAAGCCTCAAAAAATACTTCGCAGGCCATTACCAGAAAGGGGCGGGGTCACAAAGCCTGCTACAGGTGGGCTCAAGCTAAATTCAGAGTTCACTGGTTCCTTGTGGTATGGCGCAGTCCACTACGACACCTCTCCTCCTTTTAGGTAAGCCGTTTCAAGGACGCATTCGATACAAAAGGCTTTCGACAAATTAGTGACTTCAAACTGGCATCACGAATTGTTATGAACAATACGAGGACAGACAGATATGAGCTGCCACTCCCCTTCCAGCCAGACACTAAACCATCTGTGACCTGTTCTTATAAGCTGGTACGTAATGGCACCATATAGACAAAAACAATCACCTCATTAAACACCAAAATACGCCCTTCCTATTGTAGTTGGAACTTTTGTAACTAATGTCCAAGTTATTACTTGTCGCATGACCATCAATTATTAATAGAACTCGGAGCTAAATTCACCATCAAAACACGAAATCCCTCGTCTAGCATTGAAGATACTGCGTCGTTATCCCCTTTCCATGTAAACATCTGTTATCACGTAGATTTACATCCCCATCCCTACTTATTGCTAACTGGTAACACCATAGGAGACAACGAAATATCTTTAGTGAACAAATGAAGGGAAATATTAAAATTAGCTCAAGTGGATTCTTTTCTTTCAACACTAACTCTTCACTCGCTTCACGTTCTCCTCATTGCGACCATTTCCATTTTCCATTCAAAATGTTCCGCACTTTTCAAAACAATCTGATTAAGCGGAAACACTCACGGGAAAAGGGGACCAAATATTGAGAATTTCGGACTTTCCGTGTGTAGAATTTCTCCCGGTTAAAACCATCCCGGGTTTTCATATCTCAAAAGTAGCCATTGCAATTTCAGATCTGTGTTCAGATTGCATTGGTTTCTGCTATTAAAACAAACCAACAAATTTGGACCTAAAGGTGATCTTGCGCTCAGACGTATCGTTTCGGGATAAGAAGCAAGGCAGTCCTCTGGCATCGCGAGAAGAAAAAATAACTTTTTACTATGAATTTCGTGTAGTTGTCCTACAACACCTGCCCCAATGGTAGTTAGCCACGATGCAAAAGATGTTTTGTTAGTCCAAGTTGAAATTGGGCAGAAGCTTTGCATAATAAAGACCCTGGATTTAACAACTATTACGGAACAAAAATATCACGCGAACTGGCTCCCTGTGGTCAACTAACCAAATGTGCAGTCAATGTTCGCTTGCAGTTGTATAGACTATGTTGACGATGGGCAGGTGGATTGGTCAACTGAATAAAAACAAGAGACTCCGCTTTGTCAGGAGTAAATGTCTAAAACCACATTTTATTTCACCCTACAGTAGTTCATTCATGTCTTATTTTGATCATATTGGCCTGTGTAGCATATGGTGTCATAAAACCATTGGACGGAACAAATAATCAAATGGCCTGAGCTAAAAGCAAGATATCCACCCGCTCATTATGATTTTCAAAGGACAGCTTCCGCGCCGTTGTCCCTAGTTCATTAAGCCTCATTTCCAACATGCACAGTTCGAACCAATTGTACATGTTAAGGACTTGATATCCATGTCTAAAACATGGAACAAACCAAAAGCCTGGTCTGCCATTGAACTATCGAAAACCATTTTCAATAAATTAGAAAAATCTCGTTATATGAAATTACACCCATTATACAAAGAGGATCTAAAATCACTTAAAGCACATCTGACGATTTAGCAAAATAAACAATGCACAGAGGTAACACAGGAGTTCACCTGGCTCTTCTAGATACCACTTCAATCAACTACACACTTTTCCAGGTGTTGTCTATGAACACACTGGTCGTGAATGTTCTCGACCTCTACATCCGCATATACTTTCCTAATCACGGTTCCTATTAACTGACAACTAAACGTAAAACTAAAATAAAAGAAATGTAAATGAAGAAAGCAGAAAAGGCATATTTGGTAAAGTGCCATTTCTGTGGCAGGCAAATTAAAAGCGAGTTACAAGTCACATTTTCCTTGTTGCACGAATCTGCTCTCGGTTGACTCCACTCACACAGTGCTCTTATGTGATTTTGCCCTTCAAACCACGTTCACAATTACGCATGGCTTCGATGAAGCACAGTTGAATAAGAAGATTACAGGAGGACGGGGATAGTAAATACAGTAAACATTTTACAAATTAACTTCGTCTTATTGGAGCAACCGCACTATTCCAACAACTATCGTGACACAGTGGAGATTCCTGGACAAACTCTCATAAGTAACATCCAATAGTTCAAATAACTCTGTATTTCGAACGATTTATAACCCACAAAAACTCAGTAAGACCACAAAAGTAGTGCACAATGTTTCAGGACCATGCTAAATCTATATGGAATTACAAAATTAGGCAAAATTACCCTTAATCTAATACTCCATAATTTTAACGGTGTTTTTTAGTCTCTTCAAGACATTGAATTTCAGTGAGAGCTCAAGATGCAGTAGGCTCGGACAGAAGTTTAAATTTCACTTGTTTGAAACTTACACATAAAAAAACCCGACCTCTAAAATCTGTTTGTAGAAGTGTCAATAAACCACAATAAAACAACATGTTGCATCTTCAACTCATATTTGAAGGAAAACATGCAGAGAAAAAGGAAATAAATTTCGTGTTATTCTCACCACTCAAATTGAAAACGAGGCTGTTTTACTTCTTCTTTTACAGAAACAAACTTTTTTATCATTTATGCTAATATCTTGATTCCAATAATGCTCATATATATAAGTGTAATATCAGTGATACCATCAGTTAATTTACCGGGGCTCGCCTCCTTTTCATTCTTAATCTCTGTCACTTGCACTATCAGTGGGTACAACTTTTCCCTACAATTTCTAGACTCCGACGTTCCATAAATAACTTTTACGATGTCAGCCACTTTAGCTATCAGGCTACGTTGTCCTCGGGCACATTTAACCATTTCGAGTCAACGGCTTTTTTATTGTCTAGCTTCCCATTCCTCTAAACCAGACTCCTACCTAACTGTCCAAGATACCGCGCATTCGTAATAAGCTCTTGCACCCAGTCAAGGATTTTAAGTTTCCAAGAAAAAGGCTCATCGCACTAAAGATTTTGCGAACACCCAAATAAAACAAATTCTACAATGCTCCTGATTAAGTATTGAACTCAATTACTATGCTGACCAGTTATAATCTTCAATCGATTGTATAATTTGACAAAATTTGAAATTAAATATTACCATCAGTAATTCTTTTTTCATATTTAGAATCGCCAATTCTTATCACCGCCACTAAAAATCATGGGGTGTTAACTTGGTATTATATAAATTTGCAAAAGGAAAACATAATATGAAGACCCTGGGACATGATCACTTGACATACTTAACTGATGATGAAAGCTAATGCTAATGCTCCTGGAATCTTCTCCAGGTAATTCCTCACATTTACTGGGTCCCCGGTAAGTAAATAAGAGATTGCTTTACGAGGCATCATACAATGTCGCTATATAGGAGCACAGAACATTCTGAGCGGTCAAAAAAGGAATCGATTAGACAAAAGCATAATGCACTGACGTAAACTGGAATCATAGCATTGTTTCCAGCCCACGCTTTGAAGCGGAGATAAACAAGTCTTGCTAGAACATGCCTTGCTTTTTACAAAAAAAAACACACCATGGTGAATCTGAAAGAAACTGCGAAGGATATACTCACTTCCTTGTAAACAAAACTACGTAGTTGAAGCAACTGGGCAGTTGACGTTGAAAAAGAACCCTTACGTTCTTTAAACAAGCGACTAACCTTTATCTTCGTCCCATTCTTTAGATAGTAACGTAACAATATGCTCCCCCTTAAATAGACACCGGCAATTATGAAAGTAATAAGAACACGAGCAAAACTTATCATTGTTCTTATTTCTGCAATCCCTTACGGCACCCCGTGGATTGAAGGGTAAAAATTCTAGTACGGCTCGAATACACAATGTTTCATCAATAATTATGCTATGCTGAAGTTATGCTAACATACGTGATGTCGCTTTTTTCAGACTACAGGGTCAAATATAAATATTTTCTATTGTTTTCATTCTGTTCAAGGTCGAAGCCACTGCTAGGAACGGGTTACTTCTCCTCTTCAGATGACAATCTATTCATGCCCACAATCCTGCTTTTCACCCTGAAACTGAAGCTAGACGTCCATGTGCACGAGTTGGGCGACGAGAAACGTGCCTTCTCTAGAAGCGCCGTTAATAGGGTTCGGTAGTTTTTGCCAAAGTTATTGCCGTATCATGGTACCAATTTCACTTGAATTTACAGGTATGACATTACTATACTTCCATATTTAAGATACTTCTTCGTTTTCCTAGCAACTGAAAAATCACACTAAATTCCTGAGTATTTTAAATCCTATCTAAGCAGAAAGCCCCCTTTCCATGCTACTAGATACGTCACTCGGTCTCTAGATAATGTTAGTAAAGAACCTGTTACCTGTTTAATGGGTATTGTCCTTCCGCTTCCAACATCGTCTAGTAAATCATCCTTCTTGTCGTTTTTCTAAAACAGGAATTACAGAAGTTTAAAGATCAGGGCGACGGACTGTTTTAAGAAACTGGCCTGTTCATGCCCTTCCTAACTTGCATACAGCTTGACGTTATAAAGAGGTAGGTAGGTTCTAAGGATACTCTTCCGTTAAACTTCTTTATCCTCTATAGACTAGTAGGGTTGCCAACTTTAGTCGCGCAAAATACCATACGGTGAGGAGGGGAGGGGCATGTTCACGCCCATAAAATCTTAAAAGGCTCGAGTGTGTTAAAGGTACTTCAAAACAATAAAATCTTAAACAATAAAATCTTAAACAATAAAATACTTTCAACAACTTTAATATCACACGAAAAAGCTTTATTCGGAAAATTTGAGTACTTTCATGAAATTATAGTGGGGCTCAGAACTAACAACAAGCAGAGTGAAGTGAGAAGTCCATTCCTTTCTTTACAGTCTTTGACGTAAAAAGGCTTTGGATACCACGGCGCGCCTCACAGAGGTGATTGTGGGTTAACGTAAACACTGTACTATTTAGTTAAATTTTCAATTTTTCTGAAATAGCCTACATTGTGGTGTACGGTAGGGGTCTTAACCGTACACCGCACCAGCATCCTAAAGTACCGTATTGTACGGTAACCATAACCATATCCCATGACTCTCATTCTTTGCCTTTCTCATAACATGAAATTGGCATTCAGTATTCAAGAATATAAGTTGTCACAATAACTCTAAAATCATCTAGAAGGTACAATCTAGAAAGGGGTACTCATTTATACTTCGTATAGTATCACATGTAAAGCACAATTTTTTTCACCCCCGCTATCATTCCACCCCCATTCACCCACCATTACTTTACACCCCCATTCCAAACCACACTTACCAACCGCTTGTTGAAATTTAAAATTGTGGCATTTGACTTTGTGGTTGTGGTGACTCAGGGAGCACCCTTATCAATTTAAATAAAACATTTTACTCGCAGGATTAATTTTATGACCTTCTGCGATGAAAATACACACAAAAACTCATACTTGATACAGTTTTGGCCGAAAAGAACAAGCTTTTCTCTGCGTTGAATTGGTATGTCGTGAGCTCATTGACGATGACCTAATAAATGACACGAACTAACATTTGATTCGATGCTTACTCGTTGCTATACAATGCCCACTTGTACTTCTTTCCAGCCCAATCCATTTGTTAAGAACGGAGTGTGCACATATCCAATGAGCAGTTATTGCACAATATTGCAACTGGATTAGCGTCTCATCAACTGATCCATCACTCTCAAAAGCTTTCCCTTCCTTTCGCACACCGATCAGTATCGGCGCCAGCTTATCACACACTTGCTAATTGGTCCCTTGGGTTTTCAAACCTTAATGCTATCCATTTTAACTTTTCACCAAAATTATTTATATCTTTCAGGCTATCCACTACAAGGAATTTTAAATTTGCAACTCCCCCACCCCACCCCCCTAGTTACAAAGATTTTTCGTTATTTTCCCCTAAAACCGGCTACATTAATTTTCCAACAAATACACACGCTTTCGTTTTGTGGGCCAATGAGACGCAGTGGACCAATCAGACGTGAGCAAGTGGACAGGAAAGAAGATTAGGTACGTCTTTCATGGCCAAACTATTGCTGTAAGGGCAGTCTAACAATACGAACCACAAATTTGGGCCACAATAGCTCAACTTGTGGAGCTTTAAAGCTGTAAATCTTAAATAAGATAAATTGATAGAATAATCATATTCCAATTTCTCAAATATAAATCTTCGAAAACAAATCTTAGAGCTTTTGCAGCTTCACATCATGAAAACTACATTCCTCTCCGGCCATCCCACCTCAATTTATGAAAAAACTGTTAATATAACTTTTCTAGCTTTAACAGCCTGAGTCGGGACGCTCTCTTGGTACTATACAGCTTTAAAGCTCCACGAGATGACGTGAATTCTGATTGTCCCTACCACATTTTTCGCTACGTTCAGACTATACTCATATCGTCAACCGGATATACTAAATGACTCTCTATGGTCCATTGTCGCTCCTCGCAACTGTAAACCTTCTTGATGATTTGCAAATGTGGCGCAAAGGATATAAAGTACTAACGAAACATAACAACAGATGCCTGTTGGCAACCCGCCCCTCTAATACAGTGACTACAACACTCACCGAAAATAGTGCCGTTCTCCTTTTCACTTTCTTTAGAGAATGATGCGACGTGACTCCAAGGGAGAAGGAATTAGAGTTAAACACAGGTTGCATGTCGGTTAAGGAGGATAAACTTGAGGATTGGAGGCTTTCCCTGTCATGACTACTCTGGGTTCGATTCTGTACAATCTTTTCTGACGCTACATTAGAGAGGAGAAGCATGTCAAGGTATCAGTATGTACTTAACAAATAAAATGTAGCTGGCTGTTAGTACAATATTGTTGAAAAAGAGACACCTGTAATCGTGTGAAGCACGAATACTTACGGTTATCTATAGAAGTAAATAGATGAAATATTACCGAGGAATAGAACATCTAATAATGGCCAGTTTCTAAGTACTGCGATGAACTACATCGTGCGAAATTCGTCAAAAATACGTCAGAATCAAAGGGAAATACCATTTGTCAAACTCCTCTTGAGTGTTTGCAGAATCTTTCTGAGCATTGCCGTATTTTTATGGGGTTAAACTTATCGAGCGCTGTGAATGGACGTCGTAGCGGGTTCTTTTCTGTTGTACACACTCGCGGCATCGAGCGCATGTAAAGATATCTCGTAAACAATATACTATAATTACCTCTTCAAATATAACACAAGAGATAGTAGAACACCACGGTGCGTGGTTAATACACGAGAATCTTATCACTGATTAATATTTTTAGCAATACGTCCGATAAAAATATCGTAACAAACAATATCAGGGCAAAATTCGTGGCTTGCGGTTGGCGATCTGAGTAAGAAATCACAAAAATGGAGCTTGGATATGAAGTGAACGTTTGTTAAGCTGTAGTAAAACGAATAAATATAAAAACAATGGGGGTTTTGAGGTCGAAAATTTTCTCCTTTTATTCTCACAAGCCACTCGTAAACGGTGGCTTTCCTGGGCGGTAGAGCTACAGACGTTTGAACAATGCGGGCAGCGACTGCACTCATTCTTGCAACGATATCCCCTAAACCTTATTTGAATATGATTCAACCCATACTATTACCCAATTTGCGAACAAATACTTCTTTTATTTGTGGCCAGGTATACACGAACATACACACACAAGGAATGTGCAGCATAAAAACAATTAAGGTTACAAAACTACAAGATAGAAACACCACAAAATTTGTACTTGGCCGAAAATGGTAAGATATGTCAGATATATCTCGATTTAAGTCTACCCGGCTGT
>JAAAKL020004190.1:0-12093 GCA_010016065.2 Carybdea cf. marsupialis auct. non (Linnaeus, 1758) | reverse complement strand
GGGGTTATTTTTCACAGGGATAGGGGAGCACTGCCAGAAATACAAATTAGAAGCAATAACTTAAACGAGCTGTTATTAAAGTTGCCCCAAAACGTATTATATGAAATATATAAATGTAAGTATTGTTAACTTTACTCCTCTGACCCTCTTTTCCTGACTCTCAACAGCTTAACAGGGAAATCGTGTGAAAAGAGGAAGCATTTCTCTGCATTAGACAGGTACATCAATATAAGAATCTGTTTGTGATCTGCTCAAATATCATTCTGTTCGATAGATATTAGGGAAGCCACAAGACAAAATGAAGTTAAGAGTTATGAAACTGAAAGTTCTGTATGCAACAACCTTCTTGTGTAAAAAATTTAAACAACATAACAAAAGTCTTGTTCTGTGCGCTGTAATTTGATGTTACCACGTGATCAGAGTCACAATTTCTGGCATATGCTCCTTCAGTTCCTGTTTACTAAATATGGAAAATCAGTGCAGTATCTAGCCCCCCCCCCCCCAGTTATAACAAATAATTTTTCAGAATTTCACAAATAAAATAGGACCCTGACCCATTTCTCAAACTACCGGTACCAGGAAGGAGTACTTGTAAACAAGGGGCAGGGAGATAATTCATAATAGCAAGAATTGGTTTAGAGATAGACACTATAAGATTGTACCATTAAGTACATTGAAGTGGATTCTTGTCACAAAAACTGTTTCAATGGCAGCTGAACTATTTCCATTCGATTGCAGTGATGGCCTTTTCATGTCAAGTTGTTTATTGTCAATGAAAATTATCTGCAAAATTGCTTGATTGCAGCTTTTGGTTTTCCTTAACTTTCTTATGTTGTGTACCACAGGTTTCTTGTTCTCTGTAGAGGTGCATCCACTACCATGTAGTGTTCATGATTATCTGTTGAGTACAATTGGTTGGGTCTGAAGAAATAGCTTAATGTATACACTGCCATCCCTGAAATTATTAGTTGAGTATATCTCCTGCATAATCCTAGACTGTTCTTTGCTTTTCCTACCCACATCAGCCCCCCTATGTGCACCTAAGGTAATACATCTTCCTGAGTTCTAGATCAGTGGTGTGGGGATATAATATTCTTCATGGTCATTTTAAACTTAAATATATGGGTCATGCTATGTGAAATCACAGACTTTTAAGGGTCCCCATAGGCCACTTATCCGGCTTGCTTAAAATCCTGAACATTTCAGTTCCATCGGAGCATTGAACAGTTTGTTCAAAGTTATGGCCCCTTGAAATTGACTCCAAATCACAAAAATGTATCAAGTCAGTAGGATTTTGATATTTTTCAAGCACAGAAAGGGATGGTCTGAAATTATGGTAATCCATTTGGTAGTTCTCCAATCTCCAAACTCAACTTTGACATCAGTTCAGTCTAGGTTAAAGAAGTGCTACAGATCCTGAAAATTGTGATTTTAGGGGAGGTACTTATATTTTAAAAAGCCACAGTATTGGAAGCAGTATTTAAAAACGTATTTACTTTATCGCTGTGAGTGTTTTTTCAGTGAGACACTATATCATAAAGTACAAAAATGTTTAAGCATAACATACCCTCGTGTACATTTGCTGCCATGCTTCCCTTTAACTGTCCAATAGCTGTTATGATCATCAACTGACTCTGATCCAGTTACCGACTATGAAAAGTAATGATAATTAAGTCATGTGATTATTTGGTCAGCAAACAGATAGCCTTTACACAACACTCAAAACACAAAATGACAGCTAGAAAGCTAACATCAACATAATGGTACACAGCTGTACACTGAGTGCACTGTATGTAAAGCATCAAGCACTCAGTTTTTACAATTTGCCCAACATTGACTACACATATAATGGCCTAAGATGTCTAACTCACCAAGACAAGTTTCTCCTTGTCTGATCTTTAATGTAATTTATATGACACAGTTGTTTAATGAATCAGTTTGTTTTCAAACTTTTCTACACTTTAAACATGTTATGAATTAGTAAGCAAAAGTTAATCAGATAAAAAGTTTGACCTTATGTATCAAATTGCCAACAATCACAAAATAGAGTGTCAGTGCCAACAAAAGTCTGCATGGCTCACAAATGCAGTCAAATGTATGGTGTTACATCAATAATTTCAAATTCCATTTTAAGTCAGAAATCGGTCAATTTTGTATGTCTTTATGCTCAATTTGAAGTCTACATCTTCATCATTTAATACCTTCAGCAGTATTTTAAAATACTTGTTTGTTTCAAATTGAAACAGCATAGGAATTCAACCATCATCTGAAAACTGAGATCAAATAAAAATTTGAAAACTTCAACTCTGTGAGTTCTTTCGGATTCCAGCATCCTTAGCTGCTGTGAAATTTTCTACTTCTGGTGATGGCCATGTTCAATAGAAAATGGCTTGTCTGGTTAATATGTAACACAATACCATGTTTATGTTTAAAATATTGATATTCCTTTCTAAAGCACACAGATGCAGGGCAAGATTACAAAGATGGCATTATCCATCACAGCTTGGGCTACTAATGAAACTGACAAACAATATAATTAAAATGCACTCTCTTTCATGAGTTACTTTGTGGAACACTTTTCATGTGTGTTCATGGTAATGAAAATAGACCAATTATTAGTTATACTGCAAGAGACCCTTCAACTGTGTGAGCAGAAAGGTATTCGTCTAACATGGTAGCATGGATTAACTATGGTCATGGGGCTTTGGAGTCTTCCCAAATGTATGGTGTAAAGAGCAGCTGTGGTCTAGTGGATATGCTCCTGGCAATCAGATATAGAGGTTCCAGAGGTTCAGGGTTCAATTCCTGGAAGGACCATTGGTGATGTCAGGAAGGGCATCCCGGTCTTAAAGTGCTCTATGCTCCAATAAGTAAGTCCCATGAATATGGGCACCGTCAAACTCAATGAATGGGAATAAAAGATGTTAAAAAAAAGACCATCTAATATGAACTTTGTTTCTAGATTTTCTTTACAGTTAATTTCATTTCAAGCTTGTTGTCTATGATGTACTTCTCTTCAGTCATAGCTTGATATGCACCACTGTGTTAGCCCTTTCTCCAAATTGTGTCCTCTGTTTGCATCAGGAAATGTATATAAATATTGATTGGGGAGTCATGAAATGATCAGTGCAGTATGCTTCACATCAAGATTGTTCACCCAATAAAAACATTGATCGCAAATTGACTAGAATATCTCCAACATTCAAATGATCACCAGTGTGCTTGTAATATGTTACATTAAAAACTGACTATAGGGACTTCCTTGGTGTTTTCTCAATGCTATATTAGAGCCACCTTGGTCTAGTGGATAAGTACTGACCTTTAGATAAAGAGGGTCAAAAGGGTCAGGGTTCAAATCCCGGAAGGGCCATTGGTGATGCCAGGAAGGGCATCTGGTCTTAAAGTGCTCCATGCTCCAATAAAAAGTCCCATGTATATGAGCACCGTCAAACCCCATGTATGAAAAAAGATGTTAAACAGAGAAAAAATAAAATAAAAAAGATTGGTGACTACAGCATTTTGTAATTCTGTAAAATCTGAGATTTGGATAAGGCACATTGTTAAATCTGTAGTTAAACTCCTGTTATTTACCATGCTATATTACGTATATAAGCACTTAATGCTCATTTTGTTGCTTTACATCATTGTGCATACCCTACTGAAAAGAGACTGGCAAAACTGTCAGAATGCCTTCTTATCTCTTTACTATTTCATGGTGCAGGTAAAACTGTATCAATTTAGATATTCTACACTGAAGCTAGAGCCATTTATATTTCTAAAACATCAACCCAAAAACATATAAGCCCCAATCAATTAATTTTGAGTTGTTATCGGTAAATGTTATACTGCAGACTCTCATACATACAAACAATCAGTCAAATATAACTAAAACTTACTTGCTGCCCACTCCCAGAGCCATACTTGATATCATGTGAATGTAACCTAATATTTTGTCTTGAACTATATAATTTGAGTACTGATCCACATGTCACTAATTCAAAATCTAAAAAAGACATCAAAACAGCATGTAATAATACAATATAAGATAGTAACAAACAGTGATTAAAATTTAAAACTTCACAAAAAAACATCAAGTTTTTTTTTGTTGTTGTAATATATGTAATAGATATATACATATATAAATACATAAATATATACCTGAGTACTTATACATGGAAATGGCACTGATGAACCTAATAGCAAAATGAAAAAAATTAGATTGGTGGTGATGGTATATTCCAGAATATTTCAAGGGTTTCTGAGCAATATGCAAATTTGATTTTGGGACAGAACATCATGGTTGCACAAAAATAATGAAACCATTCTTGTTTGTAAAGACCTGTTTTCCCCTACTCCATGGGGCAAAAATTGTAAGAATGGAAACAAGAAAAAGGGAAGAATAAAAGCTGTGCTTTGGAAGAGCCAAGCATCAATTGTAATGCTTGATAGATGCAGTGTTAATCACCAGTTAATGTAAGACAGACTTAACTTAAAGGACGCAGAGTAGTAACTAATCACTATTGCGTGGGGAACAAAGCTGTAAGCTGGTTCCTTTCATGTTGACTGATTCCAGAAGAGCCAAATGAAATCCATATAGCAGATGAAAAGATCAAAATGGTTCATAATCAGTTGTAATTACGGGCAAATTTGGGCAAATGGCACAACTTAACCAGGCTTTTTCACAGTTCATAATACATGTTGCATGTTTAACTTTGGGTGTAAGAAGCAAAAGCCTAACTTCAATTACCACATTTCAAATTGTTTGGTTTTGATAGACCCATCAATTACAGACCACTGACAAGTTACTTATCAACAGCCACATAATACGGATTGTAGACCCTTTTTGCATCCTCTGCAACATTATCTGAAGTAGTGCCAAACACTGGTAGCCAACCAAAGGTCAAATACGTAGCAGCTATGTGAAACCATCCATTCTACATACAAATGAAACATGGACTTTGATCATAACCTCTCTTGCTAACTCGAATAAAGATGATGTAGATCACAAAGGCTGAAATGAAATTTCCCTGAAGTAAATTAAACGTAAAGTAGAACAGGCTAAGAAGGGTTGTGTATGTTACTCTCAACAGTGGATATATTGGTACAACTTAGAAAATGAAACATAGGGGAGGTTGGGGTGGTAGATAACCATGAAATAAGGCAGACCATATTAGAACAGACCATGACTGGCAGGATATTGCTACATGCAAGCAGGTCTCTACAACCCTACATGCAGAATCCAAGATGTAAAGCTTGGGTATGTAAGTACAAATGCAAGAAAACATGGGCCTGAAGACTAAATAAATCACCTATTGTCTGAAAAGCTCAAGTTGGTCTGACTTAGCTTCTGGTCAAAATTTCATTGCCAGTTGTTTAGCTTCAAAATTGTTCGTCATAGCTTTAACAATATAGCCAATACTACAACTTTTGGCAAATGTCTGCTTTCACCAACTGAAATGTCAAAAACATTGTCCTGAGATAAATGGTTACTTGCATTCAAGTATGGGTTGAAATGCGGGGCAGAAGGCTACCTAACTGTGTCAATGTTTCTTACTAGATATTGAAAAAAGTTTGTCATTGTTTAAGAACAGACAGGTCTTGTTAAGCATGATCGAAGATCCATTTCATTGAGATTGACAGGGATTTCCATTCTAAGAATCTGGGCACAGCAGGCACTTTTCTTTGAACTGCAAACACTGGATAAGAAATACGAGCATACAATCCATAAAGAGCTAGCAGATATCTGTGCCACTTAGCATGACTTGTAAAATTTCTTGAGCCAGGTGTTACTTTACTTGGAATGCATGCATTTGGTCACATCATTTACACTGAGGTTTAAAGGTCAAGTCACAAAAGAACTTGAAGGCAGAATTGCCATTTGTCCCCATTTTAAGTTGTGCTATTATTGTTACTGTCAATGGACAAGAAATGGACAAAGTCTATATTGTTTGACAACAATAAAGATACACACTGATTAACTTTGAGTTTAAATTTCAAAGAATTGTACATGGACAAAAAACAAAGGTGAATCACTATTTCCCATGTGTTCAACAGTGAGCCCCACATGTCTTGGTGTGTATGCGAGCATTGATTGTACGCCCAGACATAAGTCTTCATTCAAATTATGAATTTTACATAATGGTAAGTTATGATGTCAGTGTCCACTCTTATGTAGCCATCTAACAAGAGTGCTTCCACATTGGGAAAGTTATTCAAGTATTCTGCAGCCTTTACATCTACTGTATAGACTCACAAACTTCTGTGCTGTGCTAAAATTATGATTACTCATTATTGACAGGCTTCTAACATCTCACTCTACTGTATGTGACAAGTACAAACACTCTTCAAGGTCAACAACTTTGTTTAGCATACAAGGGCTGTTCAGCATGATAAATTGCATACTTTGGTTGGTTACTTTGGTTGTCGTTATGATGTCCAAACATGTACAAAATAATTCCCTTGCATGTTTGCACATTGATCTACCATAGAAATTGCTAAATACAACCAGCAATGACATCATAACTGGTCAGCAACCCTATATCAATTCATCCAAACCTTATTATTCAACCTGTGTTTATAGATAACATAAGGGGAAAGCCCCCAAAATTCTATAGTTATATCTATGCAAAGTTTCTAGCTGAATAGGTTTCATGCACAATTTTAATGCTAGGCACTTAAAACAAAATTGGGACCATTAGAGAGATAAGGTTAACAGAACCATTATAAATGTTATCCCTGCTATCTTAAAGGTAGAGGTATTTTAATAGTACTAAATTAGTTATATCAAGTTGTATGTGAATATATAGCATTTTAAATTCATGTAATCTTAAAAGCTAAATATTTACAACAAAAGCCAAAGTGAAGTCGATACCATTTAACTCGGACAAATTTGCTAACTTGAACAGACGTAATAGTACGCGGCAGTAGCTACATTTTGCACTTAAGATCCTATAAATACTAGTGATACTATAATAGCTTTGGTGTGCTACAAAAGTTCGAAATTTGCTTCTACGACCCAGGAATGTGTTTGGGTAGAGCTATAGGCGCCAAAATGAGCCATGGTGTCAAACTTTCCAGCTACACAGCTGAACGTGGCTACAAATTGTGCTCTACAGGCCTTAAGATAAAGACTTTACTACAGATGCAGTACGCCTTGGCCCCAGTTTACTTTGCTGGCCATAAAAAAAGTGTAAGATGAAACATAAAACTTCTCATCTCAAGTTTCGCGCTGCAATCTTTGCCCCATAACTCGTTTTGCCTTTTTTGCATCAAATACCTACGGCTATGGCTCATAAAAATTCGGTTTATCCACCTATTTACGTAAAGCACGACACACTTCTCTGATACACTAAAACACGTCCCCGAACTACTTCAGTGGCTTACAAGATCAATTGTCCAAGGTACTAGGCTCTGATGACATAACTTGACGAAAGCGATTGTTCAACACAACACTTACCTGCTTTTGATGTTAAAACTTTACTTATATAAATCGTATAAATTAAAATGAGAGATTTTAAAATCCTAAATCCAAAATCCATCGCTGAATGTGTCATTTTCTTGCGAGTTGCTTGGGCCAACTCAACTATTCTAAAGAAACGCCTGACGCGGCTTCTGTCAATTGGAGAGCAGTTCAAAAAGAGAAAGAATGTGGTGTAACATGCACGAAATCATCGAGAAATGATTTTGGTCAGCGGCAACTTCTTGGAAAAGTGTAGCTTAACCATGGAGGAATTAGGCTGGAGGGCTCACTCCAATGAAAAGACATCACCATTTTTTAAAATCCATAATGGTAGCGCTTGGTAGGTAGAAAAAAGTTTAAGCTGCGAACGAGCCGATCGCGAACGAACTGTTTTCTTCAGAGAATCTTGAATTACCAGAAGTTACCTGTTGGAAGCCCTTAGCTATGACAGTCTCGTGTGTTGCATATAACTGCACCAATCGTTGGTTGCCTAAGTCTAAAGATGAATCGAGGCCGGGCAAAACAATATCGTTTTATAGGTATGTATGTGTGGTTATGAACCGTTTCACCGTAGACCTTTGCAGTTAAGGAGCCCCTACCAAAGGCTGTTGTTTACAAACGTATTATCCCAAATATAATCTTACGTTGTTAGTGATTATACCAGACTAGACATCTAAAAGAGGATGGAAAATTATCGATTTCGAGATTTAGAGAGCTTTCTTGTTGAACGTCCGATTTCAAGAGCCTTCGGAAACATTGCTGATCTGAAAGATCTGAAAAGTCTTAAATTACTACCATCAGATTTTAAGTCTAGTATATGCAGAAGACAGCATACGATGCCTGAGCCAAAGAGTTGCTCAAAATATTCTATAATCTACATCTTCAGGGACATGCTCCCTTGCTATATTCAAAAGCGTTGCACGTATCGCTATATGATACATAAACGGTTTTGTTCATTTGTTGAAACGTTAGTTCCCAGCAAGATGAGGAAGGCACCTACCACAATACAGCGCCATACACATATCTACCAAAGGAAAGGGGTATCAGCCACGAGAATGGCTTTGTGGTTCTCATAACAGACTTCCACCGGGGTGCAGTCAGATTTAGTCGGGTACCCCTCCCCCCATTCTATGACCAGAAGTTGCGGGTCTGTGGAATCTCTTAGTAAGGGGTTTTGCGGTCTATACCAGATCTTTTCAAATTACTTTTAGCTTTTTCTGGCAATTGTAACAACCTGCCATTCAAAAGCTAAGTATATTTGTAAAACTTAGTCAATCTAACTTTTATGATTATGTCACGAAGACATGGCCCAGTGTACCCTAAATAAGCCTTTGTATAAAGATTCTAGACCATAATCAAGCTTCTTGAGAAACTATTTCACTGCCATAAGAAAGCAGAAAGTTGTTAAATGCTTCATAATATTGCTCAAAGCAGGATTTTATATTGGTTTTGACTAATGTATATTGAGATAGTAAAAATGTGGGGGCACCCCTTATCACTTATGCATGTGGGGCTGGAAGGGCAATGCCCCTGATAAAATCATCAAAAAACTTTACCTCACTGACAAAAATGGAAACCTGAAAATAAGGTACAAAAACCTTGATTTAAAGTTACTACAGTAAGCCATCATTGTGTAATTGTTATCTTTACTCCTGCTTACCCCTGCAGTATGTTTATGCTTGGCAGTAGAATTTGCAGCAAAAAATGAAATAGGAAAAAACACCCAGTTGCAAGTACAGGATATCAATACACTCCAATAAAAAACAGCTACTATTTTATAATAAACATATGAAGTTCAGGAGTAACTGGTATCATAAGAACAACCAAAGCACACATAGTCAAGATTAAATATTTAAATTGGTATAAATAAGGTTACTGATACTGGAATTTCTTACATAGTGGTCTGCACAGATGATTACTTATCCATACAAGAAACAACAGTTATTGGCATAAGATATAGTATTAAATAATGCTAGGTACTCACTATTGGCATTTGCCTCCTAACATTTCTTCTAACATTTCTAGGCTTTTGGTGCATCAACTCCAAAGGAATATATGTTTGTATTTATGTATGTGTGTAAGTATGTATATTTATGAATGTCCATATATTTGTATGTACATGGATAAGTATGTATGTATGCATGTATGTGTGTGTGTATGTATGTATGTATGTATGTATGTATGTATGTATATCTTTGGCCATGATAAATAACAGCAATTGAAATGATAAGAAACCAACAACCCACTATACGAAATCCAGCTATAGATAGAATAAAGATATGCATCTAAAAAACTAGGCTTAATATAAAAATATAACTGAAATGTTTTAAAGGATAAAATAATGTACATTTATTTACTTACTAAAACACCCTATGATTTAAGATGGCAAAAATAGCATTAAAAAGGTTCAAACTGATCTGCTTTCTATAATGGTCTTTTTACAAAGGTGTTAACCTTGAATTATACTTCACTGAAAGGACATCATCTAAGATGCTATGAAAATATTAAAAGAGCTACTTAATGACCATAAGTTAAATATTCATGGCAGTGTAATGCTCAAGGCTGTAAGTATGTCTTCTACATCTCCCATGGCAGCAATAGTAATATCAGCAACAACAAGCAACAACTACTACATCTATGCTGACAAGCAATCATAGCAGTTATTAAACTGATCACCATCACAAATGTTCCTTATTCTACCACCACTAACAACGATACTGCTATTTAAACAACTAAACACTAGTATAATATTTCATTTTGCAATAAGGAATAACAAAATACTGCAACTGTCTTCTTTTATACAGATTTCCTCTCAAAAATGCAAGTTTATTAGAAAAATGGGTTCAGGCTGTACGTCGACAGAACTGGAAACCGTCTGCAGCATCAAGGATTTGCAGTGAACACTTTAGTAATGAATGCTTTGCCTACCCAAAGGATGGCCCATATGCTCAAAGCCTTGGAAGAAGGTGTCTGAAGGCAGATGCTATACCTTCAATTTTTGATTTTCCTGGGCACCTGATCAACCAAACCAAAGCTAGAAAGTCTCCGAAGAAACGCCTTATACATGAAGTTTCAGGTGAACCCAAAACAAACAAGCCCAAAACCAAAAGACCCAAAAATGATCATGAGTATTCTAAGTCACCAAGAAAAGAAAGAAAGCGACTTGAGAAGTTATTGAAAAAAAAGAACAGTGTTATCAGAAGTTTAAGGGGCAAGAATATTCGATATCAAAAAAAAGTGAAAACCCTTCTCTCAAAATTAAGGTCTGTAAACTTAATCTCCAAAGATGGGATGGATTCATTGGACCATAATTTTGGGAATTTAGCTTTGGAACTCTTTAAAAACCAGACAAAAAATAATGGCCAGAAGGGTGGGTCACGTTATGAATCTGAAATAAGAAAGTTTGCAGTATCTCTGCATTTTTATAGCCCAAGGGCATATACCTATGTCAGGAAAGCACTGCATTTGCCTCACCCTTCAACTCTTCGCAAATGGTCCAGCAACATAGAGTGTGAACCAGGATACCTAAAAAGCGTCCTTCAAAAAATTGAACAGCATGTAAAGGATGGTTCTCCCGATTGTGTGCTCTTGATGGACGAAATGGCTATAAAGAAAGAGACCATCTGGGATGATAGGACCAAACGCTTTATTGGGAATGTGGACTATGGTTGTCTTCAGGCTGAAGAACAGGAAACTGTAGCCCAAAATGCACTGTTCCTAATGGCTGTAGGCCTGAAACAGCCATGGTCTTACCCAATGGCTTACTTTCTAACGAACAAGACTAGTTCAGATGTTCTAGTACAAATAATAAAAGAGGGTATAATTCTCCTCACAGAAGCTGGGGCCAATGTTAAGGCCATAACTTTTGATGGTTGTGCCAAAAATATTAGTGCCGCCACAAAACTAGGCTGTGACTTCAGCAAGTTTGACGGTAGTTTTGAGCACCCAATCAGACCTGGCCAGAAAATTTATGCTGTGCTAGACATATGCCATATGCTGAAGCTAGCAAGAAACACACTTGGGGACTTAAGAGTCCTTAAAGATGAAACTGGGAAATTTATTAAGTGGGCATACATTGATAATCTGCATAGTGTACAGAAAGAAGACTTTCTTCATCTTGGTAACAGGCTTCGTAGCCAACATGTGCATTGGCAAAATCACAAGATGAAGGTGAAAGTAGCAGCACAAACATTAAGTGCATCAGTGGCTTCAGCAATCACTTTTCTCCGTGCTCTCAAACACCCAAAATTTCATAACAGTAAGGCCACAACAGATTTCCTTATCACGATAAACAATTTGTTTGACATAATGAACTCAAAGAGCAAATTTGGAAAAAACTTCAAGGCTCCAATATCAAGAGAAAATTTTGAAGAGCTACAAAATTACACAAATAGCTCAATATCATATCTGAGTGGTATCACAGATGACAAGGAACAAAGAATTGCTCAAGGCCCACGTAAAACCTTCATTGTTGGATTTGCAACATCTATCAAATCTATCTTCTCTGTTGCAGAGGACGTGCTAAACAGAGTGGACTCTCCATTTGAATATATACTTACTTACCGCTTCTCCCAGGATCCACTTGAAATGTTTTTCAGCAAAATAAGAGGAAGAAACGGTTGGAACAATAATCC
>JAAAKL020004189.1:0-21470 GCA_010016065.2 Carybdea cf. marsupialis auct. non (Linnaeus, 1758) | reverse complement strand
GAGTGTTGTGTGCTCACATCACCCTGATCTTAGGATTCGGTTCACAATATCATTCAGCATTGCTGACAACTTGGAGATGGTGCACTAAGAAGTCAACTTGGAGATGGTGCACTAAGAAGTCAACTTACAGATGAGCGACCAAGCAAAGACTTGCTTTAATAAAGTATAAAACGCTTAAAGCATTTACTTGGCAAATACTTCAGGAGGGAGAAACTTTATTTCCATCCTAAAACAAGTTCCTGCTGACATCCAACTCGTCCAATTTCACATTCGTTTCATCCCTACCTCAACTCTACCAAAGTAGGGTCCTATTTTTACTCTCAGACAGCTATTAACCACTTTAAGTGTAATTCTATATGCATTTATTATGAAACTTAAAGTCCTATGGTCTTCATACTTCTGTACAATAGGCTTTTTCTGCAGGGGCACTATCACAATTGCAGGAAACTTTCACCCAAATCGTTAGTGTTGTACATGGCCTTACACAGCTACACTAATGTCTCATGACATCGGGGCTGCTAGTTTTTAATTCTTATGTTTATGAGGTTATCTTCGTATCCTTTTTCACTGCACCAACAGAATTAAAACTAACCCCTATGTCAAAGGAGTGGAATTTTAACCCCCTAAATCTGAGTCCCTAGTTTCTTCAATTATTTGAAAAAACGCACCTCCATTTATTCTGACCCTTCCATTTCTTTGGCACTTATGATTATCCACTATCTTATCCACCTTTGATAGGAGCGAATGCCAAAATAAGCAAAAGAAATTAGAGTGCTCTTGTTTCTATATCCTGCAACTCCAAATGGTTACCGTCACATAACCGTACTATTTCCAGGAAATTGTCGGGCAAAGCAAATATTTTCTGCAGTGGAAAGTAAAAAGGAATAGGTAGAGATGAGAAAAACAACGAGAGATAGGGAAGATTGGATATCTTGAATATACGACAATTGTTACAACAGTTTTTAGTTGACGACTATTAGGTCTAAAGGGGATGTCGCAAGAAGTTATGTTTTAGAACATGATTTTTTCGGCACCCTGTGTTCTTTAGACAAACACTTGAGATCCTCTTCTTGGTTGCCGCCTTCCTTCAAAAACATATGTTCACGGAGGGATAACTGATAGCAACTTTCATCGTGCAAGATGGGAGAAAAAGTTTGCCTGATCGTCATTGATGGCTGGGGTATGAGTGATAAAGTAGAAGGTAAGCGTAAATGCACCTAGTTGCGTGGTTTTGTGTCACGAGTCACAGATAAAGCCGCGTTTCCGAAATCAGGTCGAAGATATACGTATCTTATGTTTGGTCTTTAACGCGTTAGCCTTTATTACAGTGACTTGAAATAATCGAGTACGTGTGTTCCTGCACAACTGTAGTGCTCGGAACACCGTCACCAAGACATGCATTGCCAACTCTCCTCTCTACTAGAAATTACATGGGAAAAACAAAATGGGGAATGCCTACCCTCGGCGGTACACAACAGCAACATAAATTTGCCGGTGTCCTGACATGATAACATCAAATTGCTGACCTGATAATGTTTTCTGGTTTACATCAACTGTGCACTTGTTTTACTCGCTGTTCTTCAATGTAAGATTTTCATTTTATGAGAGGGGGAGCTGAATATTCCTGAAAGGGAAATAATTTGCCACGAGCTTTCCCTTACACCAACAGTGTCCCTTGACTTTGAGCTTCAACAATGCCTTGGGCTAGGGGTACAGGGGCATTACTCATGTTTGAAGGAAATAAATCAGCAATGTAGCAATTTTTTCCTTACTTCGTCAAAGCAGAGAATAAAAAAGATGAAAAACATTTATAAAGGAAGTTTTTTATGTAAATGAATCCCGGTTTATAACTACAAATTATGTATACAGAAGTTACGTTAGAGTGCATGCACAGGATGTAAAGTTTGCTACTCGGTGTCTCTGATTTTGACCACCTGTGCTGTTGAGAGAAAACGAAACATTTAGTGATAGCTTTTAACTTTACGTGGTTCACGATAGGGTCTAATCAAATTCTACTTTTAACTCTAAATTCGAAATTTGTTGCTTTGTGCTTAGACGTGTCAGTAACTGTGCCCCCCAAATTTCCAAACACACAATATTCTACGTTTTAGTCATAATACCTGTAATGTAATGATAGAGACCTTTGTTTTGATTGTCTGTTGTTTTTGGCAAGGACAATGGCTGTGCATTGATGTATGATATGATTAACTTGTTGAACAAAAAATGCATACTTTTTGGGTTGGCCTTGTGCTAGCTACTCAGGCACCGAAATGGTATTGTGTATACTTTGTGGCTACTACCCTATGCTATCTTAGTTTATTGTATCATGAAATAATTTACTGTTCCATTTAACAGGCTGAAGTATGATAAACAGCTTTCTCTAGGTACTAACAGTTTACTATCTTGGCCCCATTCTTCCCATTGGTCACTCACTAAGGCCAGACCTGTTAGGTATTTGTTACACAGAAAATTGGAAAAAAATTCAGACAAGATTATGCTAATGTGCTTGTCAAAATATAATAGGGAAATATCAACATACATGAATATAAATTATCATTATCACCCCAATCACTAATTGTAAAATATTGTGATATCAACACTTGATTATCTTCAATGGTTTACTGCTAATTTTCACCAAAACCTACAATGAAATAGTGGAACCCGAAGTTACCTGTTTTGAAAGTATGCATCATGGACCCATCATTTAGTACTTTCAAGGAAAAATGAACATAACTATAGTTGGTTCTTACAACCAGTCATTAAAAAATCGAATTGTTTGATGGCAGTTGAGGGTCACCCAGAGGCTCCCTTTTCAAATGGCTTCTGCCTGAAGGAAGGGGGGGGGGGTGCCACTCCTCTTCCTTGTGTTTCTACAATTTGATCCCAGTATGAACTGTCAAGGAAAGTAGTCTAGTAATAGTGCCATTATGTTACCAACAAAATCATGACAGAAAAGCAGTGGTTTAGGATGTGTATTGTTTCACCAGAGTAGCAAAAGGTTATAGAGAAGATGTAACCTTAAACACCAGAGAGAAAATTGACAACATTTATGAAGAGAAACACATTTTATCTACCTTTGAAAGTCCTGAGAAGATTCCTGATGTCTCCTAGAAGTACGCTATGAAGTTCATTCATAGATCATTCAAGACACAAATGTATGAACAAATTAACACTTTATTATTATTTTTTTCCTGCTTGTTTGACAGTGGCCTAAATGGGAGTAGGGCATCATTCCAGACTTGTAAGAGACTTGTAAGGGACTCATACTAGTCATCAAGTAGTAATTTGCAGTTGTAAAGGATCAAGTACAATCCATTATGACTATGTGATGTATAGTTATAAGAAGGGATTCTGTAATGATATATCATTAACCTAACTTTGGGGACTACACATTTCCTTTCAGAAAACCTATTTATATGAAGTCTTCAAGTATTTGAACAGGCCTGATTGTAGTTTGCCTTCTTTGCAAGTCTATTCATGGCCGAATTGGGGCATTGTGATCTGAATCACATGGTCAGTTAACTGCAAAGTGCTTGTATAAGATTATGCTTCCTTATGTGAATTGAGAGAATGAGAAGAAAATGATGTTGAAAGTGGCATAGAAGAGATAAGTATGGAGGATAAGCTAGAAGTGCAAAGGATTCAAGATGAAAAACAAAATCAAAATTCTAGTTAAATTTTAGGTTTTAAGATGCATACATAACATTATTATGGATTTGAACATTTGTTTTACAAACAGCTCTTAGCCCTAGCATTAAAATCAAGGGCAAAGATCAAGTGGTTTTTGACCAAATTAAAAGCCTAAAAATGTATTAAAGTCAGTCTTTCAGAACAGCAGATATGAAATGAAAATTAAATGCTGTCTGAAACAATGTCCTTTTGTGTCAGTTAGTCAAAGATCATATCTAGGTATATCCTGGGAACTAAATACCCAGAAGAGGAGTAATCTGTTTTGGTCACATCCATATCTCATTCCTGTTATTCAAATATAATAAAATGTTGTTTATGAGGTTTTACTTAGAAAATTTCTTATACATGCAAGAAGAAATGTCCATTAGTCATGTTTGGAATTCATGATATACACAAGATGGGGTACATGATAAAAAAAATTGTGCAAACGTCAAACCAAATTGTTTCAATTTGTTCAATTTATATTTTGTAATGATTAAATATTGTCTGCAGGATATAGTGTTGACAAGATATCATATTAGAGAAGCACAGGATTTTCATTAGCCATTAGCAAATACTGATTTCAGAAGGTAGTGTTGATAGTACCAAACCATAAAGGACTGGAATCCTTTGCATTGCACTGCTATTAATGAAGCAAGCCTTTGGACCTTTTAATAATCATTCCTGCACTAGTGTCCCACAATGTTTTGAGTACCGAGGTAGGCTAAATGTTAACAGTTTGTTTATTGCAATTTGTTTTTTGTTTTTGACACAAAATGGCAATATTATATCATCAATCTACAAAGTTCTGATAATTTGTGCATTTCTGCTATGCCCATGCCATGCCTTTAGTAAGTGATCAATTGTTAATTCCAAAAAATTATCTAACTGATCAAATTGTAACATCTTGTAGTTTTGACAGCCTGCGTCAAGAAAGGCAAAAATGCACAAAATTACTGGTGAGCTGATTATGTATATTAGTGCTGAAATATTACAGGACTTGAAACTTTGAAAAGAACAAATCCAAAGTCTGTGTTTTTTATTCTTTATGCTTTATTCAATAATAAAAAGTCATAGTTTGTAAACAAGGTGTTGATTCCTGCCTCATCCTTATTCCAAGAAACCTGGTTATAGCAATGCTCTTCACAGGATGCACAGTATCATCATGATCTCTAAGAAGCAACCTCATTCTCAAGACACCTTTTAACTTCTTCTTTGAAAGTAGTCTTTGCCCCTTTCCACTCTAATTTAGCAGTTCTTTCAGTGTCACAGGCATTTTATACTCCCTTTGTAAAGGGTAAGTACAAACTACAGTGATATAGTTTACGTCTTTAGATGGAACAAGTGATCAATACTATACTAGTTTCATAGCTTTATAGAAAATTCTTTAATCAATGCTATAATTCTGTTCCTAAGAAGGTGGTTGATATCACCATGCTTGAGAGAAAAGGTTTATATTTACTTCTTTAAGGTATTAATAATGTATTTGAAAAATTGAATGGCTCACCCCCATTTACGTAGGCAGTTTTTTCTTTCTCATGATACAATGAGTGTATTTCAAATTTGTGGCAATATCATCACTGCTGCCAGTTTATTTTAGTTGTATCACATACACAGTTGCACTGATTCTTCCATCTTTGTATGTAATGCTCATAAACATGCCTTCTGTAATCAGAGTGACACTAAAACTCCACCTGATTTTCCCCCATCCTTAAAACATCTTAAATATAGAAGTTATCATCAATATTTAGGTGGTTTTTTTCAGATTTATAAAGGTTTAAGATATAAACACCACATACTCCATTTGCATACATTGTGAAGTGGCTTGCCACACTGCTATGATAAAGGGCATTTAAGGTTCATGCTTCATTGTATAAAGAAGAATTGCACCTGACTGTAAACTTGAATGTCTACAATGCACCCAATTTACAACAGCATCACAATACAGGACATGGAAATACAGCAATTTTTTGATTATGCCCCCACGGTTGTAAGACAGTGAAGACTAACATCACAATAACACTTCCCTCCCTCATTGACTTAACATAAGATTTTCAAGCAAATAGCCTACTTTCAAAGACACATACAAAAACGGATGAAATCTTTTAATGACTGATGCTATTAAACTGACACAGAACATTCTACACACATTTGGGCTATCAAGGTTTGAACAACTTATTATGAGGTGCATTTGATGATACTGAAATCATTTCATATTTCATAATTTTGTTGCCACAATTTCAATATTTGTAATGTAAAGTTACAGAGTCAATATTTGCCTGATGACTACCTCTGCATGAAAGTTAGAGTATGCATGTCAAATTCCAAATCTAATTCTTTTAGTTCTAAATACAAATTTACAAATGTTGGTGTACTGACCACACACTAGACTCTGCATATTTCCTTGTAACAAGTGTATTTGACCTTACATGTAAGTAAGCTGTCTCTCATTTTCTTGAATAAGTTATTTGTGGTACAAAATCCCATGATTTCTCTGCATATAGAAGACATGTTGTTAGATTGAAAAGCTTTTTTATATGATGCTCATCAGAACCTTTACATCATTAATATAATAGTAACAAGGTGAAAAATATTGCTTGAAATGATTTGATTGAATGAGACATGCAGACGTACTTGGAAAGTAAAACAAACTGAGATCTATTATGAACTCTTTCTGGCAGCAAAGTTCTGAATCTAGTCTTTTAATGTAGATAGCCTCTAGGACATGCAGATGGAAGTCAGATCTACCTTGATGCATAATAGAAAACTAAAGTCACTCACACGTTCGATACTACACTATAGATGCTGCCTGTCACAACCAATAGCCCCTCTAACTCTTTTACACCATCTTGATGGCTAATCACAATTTGAGCCCCTCTTCAGCAGTATTGCACCTGTACATGCTGCTGGATCCTTCTTCCCCAAATCTGAAATGTGCAGCTAGTGTACCACATGTCACAGTGGCATGTAAATTGGTCTATCACATTGCTTATTTGTAAGAAAGGGAGCATTTATCAATACATTTCTTGAATCCAATTATAGATTTTAAATTGTTCATGACTTTGGATATCTTTTTGTTAAAAATTCAGTTCTGACATTTATCTGATCAGAGGCTGGGTCTGATCATATATTTTTCTAGTGCCTTGATAACTCTTTCTTAATTTTCAGGAAATGCTATTCTGAATGGCAAAACCCCAGTCATGGACAAGCTGTGCCAAGGTGATAGTTACATAAGTATTGATGCATCAGGGCTGTCAGTTGGTCTTCCAGAGGGACTTATGGGAAACAGTGAAGTTGGCCATCTTAATCTTGGAGCTGGAAGGGTGTTATATCAGGTACAGTTAACTTTTGCTGTGAACACTTACTACAAAATCTAAAGATAGATTAGTCTGTTAAAGGCTTTTTGATTATGTTGTAGCATTAGCCCTATAGCTTTACATTATGTCCAAACTATATGGATTTAAGATGAGGTCATAGAGTTTGTCCTAATATATAGTAACTAGATCAACCCCATATAATATATATATATATATATATATATATAACATTTTGTATATTAATGTCTTTGTTTACATGCCATTGTCCTAAGCAGTCATTATTTCAATAGGTATGTGTAATGAGAATTGTAACGAAATGGAACAAAAAACAAATACAGGATTTGAGAATGTACAATCATCACAGTATGATTTCTGTTGATATTGGGAAACAGGATCTTTTGTAGGAAGCAGATAGTGTTTATGTAATGTCATTTGCTATCTTGTATTTTAGGTTATTCATAGTGGTGGCTATTCAATTGCATCTCGCTTTACTGGATCTGGCTGTAAAAGTAACTATTGTAGGGAGACGTGATCATAGCAAAGATAAACCAATATATTTTAATTTTTTTCTTTTTCTTCGTTTAACGTCTTTTATTCCCATTCATGGGGCTCATGCCCATTTGCATGGGACTTGTTATTGGAGCATACAGCACTTTAAGACATCACCAATGGTCCTTCCGGGAATTGAACCCTGACCCTCTAGAATTTTAATTTAAAGAAATAAAATAAATAAAATACATCTTTATACAGGATCTTATATCAGTCATGCTACATCTCTTGGAATGTTTAGCCTAAGTAGTACTTGCAACTTGGGTATTTTTTGTTGAGAATAGAGGTTTTGAAATGATGCATTTGAGGAGTTTCAAGAGATTGTTGAATTATGTTACCCGTGAGATTCAAAGAGCAACATCTCAAAATCGGTAACAAAATATTTTGCAACTGAATTTTTGGTATGCATACAGACTAACCGTAACTTAAGTAGACTTGATTTCATCAACTTGTGAGTTTGTAGTTTTTGTCCCTTTAGGATCTCTTCCATAAGTTAATTAGGCAAATATGACTTTCTTTCAGGACATAGTTCGGATTAACATGACAACAAAAGAGAAGAAATTCCTTGAAAATGAGAACTTTGTAAAAGCTTGTGAAAATGCTAAGAAAGGGAATGGAAGGCTTCACTTTCTCGGTTTGGTAAGTAACAGTACATTGTATATTTTCAACAGAAATATCAATCAGATATTTTAGCTACTCCACTCTAAGACCAGGGAGCACAGTTAAGATAACTGTCAATCTCAATACATGGCTGTTACAGTATCATTTCATGTATATATCACATGTACAAGAAACCTTTTATACACTGTTTTTGCTTTTACTGGCAAAACCCCTCCAATGGCAGACTCCCGATAAAACTCGCTGTGTTTCAGATATCATATAATCAGACCTATATGGTGAATTGTTAACCATTCCCCCCCCCCCTCTCAGACCACTTTCCCCTTGAAATACCTGCCCCTAATATTGATATACCCTTTAGTCAAGCAGACCAACATGTACATCAGTTGAGCCACAATAGATTAAGAAAAACACAACAAGAGGAACTATTCCTACCGTATTTCTACACTGTTTTAACAATTTTCCATACCTTTTCATTTTTTATAAGGGACAGTTTAGCTGGTTTGCCTGCCCAACCTGGCTTTGCAATAAGAAAAAACTTTCGCATAGAGTGAAACAAGGATAAACAACTTAAAGTGCAACCAGAAAATGACAGAAAAAGCCAAGTTTATCTATGACTATTGCCAGACCCAAATGTCGTGATTAACTATTTTGGAAACAAGCCATGATATTGGACTATGTAATCCCTTTTTCGGTTACGTAAGGGGGAGTCCCTTTATCAAATACTGCTCAAACGAAACCGTTGTATCAGAAAGAAATTGCATGACATTGCAATTATTTGGAGTAGATTACCTGACAAACTATTTTTAAGTATAGGTAATTTTTGTGTATATGCGTGAACGCCGAATTAGTAGAGATAAGAGAAACAGAGTAGAAGGAGTTAGTGAAGATTGTAGGTAAATAAAGAGAAAAGTACCGATGCCTGTGTGAGATCACTGTCAGCGTGATTTCTTGTTTGCCTAAAGCATTGCCACCAATTCGAGGGATCGTTAATTTAAGGTGGCTGAAAGGCACCATCTTCACAAGTATCTTGGATTGGAAATGTTTCATTGATATTCAAGAAGAATGCAGATGCAACTGTAAATAAAGCTGCCAAAAACCGCGTCCGGCAGCCTGCAGATGGAGAGATAGCAAGAAAGAATGGCACAAAATGTACCTACCTGTTTAAGCAGACATAATAAGGCATTGAAAAATGTACCTAGTCATGTTTCCAAAAGAAAGTCCATTTCCCTGAAAGTGACTCAGTAATTTGCCAACGTATGATTAAAATCAAGAGAATTCCTTTAGGGTATTGGCAAAAGGGCTTTCTTTATTCTTTTTGCCACACAGGAAGCTGCATTGATCAAAATTGAGAAGCCCGAGTTTTGTCAGCAGCAAGAATTTGTTTACAACGTACACGTTTTTTAACAACATGAGTACCAAAGACTTGCCACTTATATGCACTGTTTTTATTTGTAACAACATGGCACAGTCCTCTTGTTCCCTATAAAATCCACGCGACGTTGTTCAATCTTTGCTTCAGATGGTTCCTGTGACCAGTGTGTGGCGAAAACGTGTAGAATAATGAATCCAGTACTCAGCGCTATTTTTGAAACACATTTTTGGTGTCTAATTCTAATGTAAATGGTGACAGTGAAACGTTTCGTAAGATTACTACTTACTCATTAACCAAAACCATATTTGTAACTGGTTTTGAAATGCTAAGGGCATGGATGTCTCAATTTTTGCTGTCTTTAAAGTATGCCAGTATTCCTATTTAGCTAGTGGACAATATTATAGTGCCCATGGATCGTTTCCGTTAACCAGTCAGTTTTACGGAGACTTATTGGTTAGAACAGCTTACAGTCCACGTTATGAGTGGTTATGTTAAAAACACAACTAGATATAAGTTTCATTCCCGCTCTTTTGTATTCCATTCTGGCGATTGTGTACTCCGAGGAGTTTAAGATAAAGAACGCTTTTACGTACAAAAATGGTATCGCTCTTTGTGGGATTTTGGTGCTCATGAAAGAACTTATTCTTTTAGTTACCAATGAGAATGATCAGCTATGTCTACCTGATTGATCTCTTTTCGTCAGACCGTCCCACCCTTAACAAGACTATTTATGGATGTATTATGTAACAACTGGGAAGGACTTGATGGTGCATATGGAGTACATTATGCAAATGATGCCAACATTGTAGTAGTGTTTGTGAGTGAGGTTTTGTACAGCGTTTATTTTCTCCCTTCATAGGTCAGTGATGGTGGTGTCCACTCCCATATCGATCACTTGTTGGAAATGGTCGAGTCTGCCAAAAGATGTGGAGTACCAAAGAGTTTTATTCAATTTTTTGGTGATGGTCGAGATACTAGACCTACAAGTGGAGGTATTTATCGCTGAAGCATCTTCTTTTCTGCGTGAAATATCGTTCATCATAAATATACGTAGAATTAGGCCATTGTAAACAAGTTAACTTTCACAAGAGGGGAGGGGGGGGGGTCACATTGAGAGAGATTTAAGCATAACTTCAGCTTTAAAGGGAAAATCCATTCCATTCGCAATGTATTCATTGCCATCTTCTTCATCTCCCTCGTAGATTAAATCCGTCATACTGTAGTAAAGGCATGCAAATTAGCCCCCTTAGTCGCTTACTTAAGAAAGTACTTATTGTAAAGTGTCACTTAAAAAAGGGGGCATTTTATTGTTAGGGCCCTAGAAACGAGCTTTTACATGATATATAACAGTGCTTTCTTCTTGCTGTTGTTCGTATTCTTATTCATCTCTTTAGCACTGTCTCCTCGCTTAGCTGGCAGTGGTCAAAATCTTATGCTCTTCTTGTACATATCTTCCCAAACTGGCAAACAAGGTAGTCTACTTATCTAGTTCTTGGACTACTATAGGCCTTTTGAAGTCACCTGGTGTTCACTTTCTGATCGTCCATTCCTGGTTGATGTTGGTCTAACATTTTTGTCATCCCCTTCAGGAGGACTGAGGAGAGTACCTTTAAAACTACTGATCAAAGGCTGATGAGTTGATAATTTTTGTATTTCCTACATATGTCCTTCTTTTGGAGTAGTGCTACTGAGACATTCATACAGCTTGCAAGTATTTTTCCCTCTTGAAGACATAGGTTAAATCATTGTGTGAGGATTATGACAATTGGTTCCCTTTCACAGTCTTGGTATCAATTATGGTAGTAGTTAGCGTACGGCATGATAGCCAAGGTTCGTCATATCCGAAAAGAGGCAAATCTGTTAGAGCGTAGCAGCGGAAAATGTGAGCAAGTCAGCAGCATCTGCCTTCCTCGAATATTAAGTGTATCTTATCTGCGACAATTTGGTGTTCATAATCACCGAACCTCACACCATGCGGTGATTGCTGTCTGTGTAAGAGCTGATCATGACAAAGGCGTCAGTAAAGGTGTCTAGCTAGCTTGTGAGAATTTAATCAATCTCGGTTTTGGGTATGTACATTTACAGCATCGGTTAAGATTTCAAGTTTCTCATAGGTGGTTTTCTTCTGGTGCAGTTAAGTGGATGAATGATTCCATGTGTCTTGACCATAAGGGCTTCTTTGTTGCTCCAGTTTATCACGGATCCCGTCTTTTGCATTGAAGTTACCCCATAACTATTTTGTTTTGGCACTATTGCTGCCGACTAGGTAGTCGAGGTCTTCATTGATGGCGTCCTTTTCTTCATCTGTGAGGCTTGGGGTAGGGAGTTATACCTCGATGATATTAACTTGATATATATTATTCGTTTTAATAGTAAGTTGAGCTATTCTTACCGTGACACTAGCAACATCGTTGTCATAACCAGCATTGCTATTATGAACTGTCAAGCCAACACCCCGTTGACAGGTATGACCTCCCTTGAAATATAGATGGTGGCCGTTCCTATTTAGGGCGAGGCATCCTTCTTATTTTATCCTATCGCCAATTTCAACGATATTGCAATTTTTTGCGTAGTCATTCTAGAATCCTGTCATCCAAGGAGAGGAACCTAGCACTGTAAGTGCATCTTTATCAAGAGTATGCTCCCTAGTCACTACGCTTTACACTGCGGTTGGCGAGGGATGTTAGGTCCGAGTTAAGTTCTTCTTGCTTTTGCCACTGTGGGATGGAAAGAGAGGTATTCCACGTTAATTGGTAAAACCACTTTTTTATTATATGGTGCGTTTTTCCAGTGAAGAATTTACCTTGGTGATGGTCATTTACGCAAGTAGTACGTCGAAGAATCTTCTAAGGCTTGAAGGACAACAAATAAAGCACCATATTAAGAACGAAACACGATTTTTGTGCAAGTATGATTGCCCATGGTCATTACTATGAAGTGCTAAGGTTTTGGGAAAGGAAAACAAAATTACGCGAGTATGGGCAAAATAGAAGTGTAGAAGAATTTTTTAAACATTGTGACTCAAATAAAGAAGCAGACGATATCATCATGATATCATAAGATTGCTGTTATTACACCTAGTTGGTAGGACTAATGATTGCTTTGGATTGCATTGAGGAAGGTAATAGGAGGTATCGAATGTTTCTTAATTTTAAATGTGCTAAAATTGCCTTAGTTGCATGCAATTAGACTAAATTTTTTAGAAATCTCTATTAACTTGCAAAAGGCTACAGACGCCATGCAAGAAAGGAGGAGCTACTCAAATCACGTCGTATACTCTTTCAGAGGTATGACTACTGGTATTAAACACGAAGCGCGACAGTGGTTGGGTGGCTTCATCACAGGTTATTGCATGATAAAATCAAGCACAGCATTCCTACCTCCAACTGTCTCTTATCCAAATGATGATAGACAGGACTCTCCAATTGTAACTGGGGAAGGAATAGAGGCTACTGTATACATGGTACTTACTTTTCTTGACAATAGTTGATATATTGATAAGCTTCCTAACTGCTCTTTAACGATTCTAGGACAGTGCTTCTGTCAGCATCAGAATGCCCTGTTCGTAAATAACTGCCTTTTTTGTATCCTTACAGTGACATACATCAAGCAAGTCCTCGACAGACTTAAAGAAATGAGTTACGGCAGTTTGGCGACAGTAGTTGGTCGGTATTACGCTATGGACAGAGACAAGCGTTACGAAAGAATTAAAGTGGCTTTCGATGGGCTTGTGCAAGGCATCGGGGAGAAAAGTAATCCAAGTGAAGTCATAAATGTAAGGAAAGTATGAAACTACGTGTTGGTTGAACAAGCAGTGGTGACGACGACGATAGTGGTCACAATCGTCATCATATTCTTAATGTTTTGTTCGTTATCTTTTCCCTTCCCATATTCTGTACATTAGTAGTTAATGTTAAGTTATAAATCTTGAGAGCTAATGAATGAATATCCAGAAGAATGTTCCAAAAAAGCACCACAATCTAGAAGAGTCGACCCATATTCCAAAGATCTGAATAGGTCATTCTTAATGTTACTAATGATTGAAAGGAGACAGTAACTTTCCAGTCATGGAGTTGTTTTATTGTAGAGGAAATTTGCGTTATGAAAAGTCTTGATCTCGGTATGGTCATTTGTGCTCAACATATGTAAACCAGAATAACGTTCTTTGAACTAAATGTACTTTTGATAGAGTACTTAAACATATTCTTGGTACTACAGAACTTGAGGACACAATTAAACAGGCAACTCATTTTGATCAAGAAGCTTTTCGCCGATACTCGTCAGTTGATCTTACATCGGTAGAGAATTACAATACAACGAAACTATTAATACTACAGGGTGGATCGAAATTCACAATTTGCGGACGTCGTGGGAGATATGTCACGACTCCTGCGAGTGCAGAGCGCGCTAAAACATTCCATTTAATACGTATGCAATTTCCCTCAATGGTTTTCTTTTGCGATTGTTTAGGATAATACACACCACGCCTTGACTTCAAAACATAACCATACAGAGAGTAATAAGAAAATAATGCACTAGTTAAATTCTGACTATGCCGCGGAAACGTTTATGCTTCAGTTCGATGGACATATCGGGAAGTTTGGTGCAGTGTGCGAGAGCCCCGCCACATCAGCGGTGGCGAAAAATTAATCCTTCACTTTCATTGCCTCCAAAACGATGCAGTTTGGGGCTGCTTCAAGAGGAGAATTCATTTTACACAGGCTATTCCCATATATGCCTTGCTAACTTTAAACTGATGTTTGCGAAATCCTCTAAACCATACCATCACGATCCTTCGATCAAGATTGCAGAACTGCTCAGTGTTGATAAACAAGAGGAAAAGAAGGTCACTCAGAATAGAGGGGAATTTAACGAGGTGATTACGAGACATCTTGGCCCGAATCTAAGATGACAACGTCATTGAACTGAGGAACACTCAGGAACAGTAAGGAACTAGTAACTGATTAATGTTACCTTTAGGAAGTAACAATATTTGTTTAGAAGATGGGCACTTACTTAAAGTTCCAATAGTACCTGCTTCAATGGTAGTTGACTGCTACTTTAACCTATAGATTTCGTTCCACTTCAATGTAGTAGATAGCAGTTTTTAGGTGTCATGCTCGAAATTTCTCCTAAGCGCATTGCTGTCTTTTTCCCCCATTACATTTAGGTTGTACAAGGTAGGTATGACAAAGCAGAAAATGAGAGAGAAACTGATGAATTCCTCAAACCGATAATTGTTGATGAGGACGGACGTATTAAAGGTATTGAGCGTTTGACTTTTATCGTACACATAAACATTTGAAGAAGTGTTTGTAGCCCGTATAGTAGACAATTGATTTGCCTGGGAAATCATTTCGCATATCAAAGTACAAAGCTGAGACATAGTTTAACAAATGATGTGCTGTACGCTATTGCGTAGTTAAATCACTTATGCCCAATTTTGTTGTAAAAGTTTCAAAATTTTCTTACGGAGGAATTTAGTACCTGTAGGTTGGATTTAAAGGGCTAATAGTTTCCTACTCTTCGGATATTATTTAGTGTAAAGAGATATTCAGCCCTGCTGTGACAATTTTTGCTTGTCATTCGTTTGAGAGGTATCAGTGGTACTGTGTTGTCAGATAGGTCATAGGGGCAGGGTCCTATTATTGTTACACTCTGTATTTTGTAAGATACTGTGTGGTATATTTCGCGAAACTTTGTGTATTTGTTTGGTACTTCTTCCATACGAACCTGTATTTGTTGGTATCTTTCTCACGTTGGTTACTTTCGCACCAGGTTGAGACTGGGAGGCGGCATGTCTGGCGTTTGATCCTTTGCCCCAGCCTCACAGTGGTATCGCAATTTACTGCTGTAATTATTTTGCCGAGGAAATTGTTAGGTTGTCTTTGATTTGTAGACTTGCTGTATCTGAGAAAAGCAGGCGGTGTCACATTCGTAAATACCATTTAAGTTATTCCTGTATCGTGGGCTAGTGCAGATCCAGTAACATTTTGGACTGAGTTATGCTGAAGCTTTCTTTCACACAACGGAATCAGAAGAGGGTATTGGCAATGTTGCTCATGGCACGTTAGATTGTTCTTTGATAGGCAGAGTCCAATGTGAAGCAAGGTGACAACTGATAGAGAGTTTGCATTGATAATACTGCGATGTGTTCTGGACAATTATTCTTCAGATCTTCAATCACAACATTTAATCAGCGCCTTGGTCTGCACCTGAGTTCGGTTCTTTTTCTGATTTAATTGTTTAAGAGTGAAGTGGGGTTTAGTCTGAAAGAGTAACTTGGTGAAGAACAAGGCTTGCTGTGCCGTGCTTACTGCAGTTTCTATGTTTGAGTCACTTTGCGCCGTATATCACATGATAGATTGACTATTCATAAGAATGCTAGTTCTTTACCATCGTCAGTTTAATCGTTACAAAATTTTTGATTGGATAAAAACTGTGAAGAAGAAGAACTTGAAATGATACGTTTTGAAGCGATGCCGAACAAAAATGGGAATACCATCATCGGGATTACCGTCAAAAATGGGAATTCCATTATCGGGATTACCATAAAAAATGGGAATTCCATCATCAGGATTACCATAAAAAATGGGAATACCATCATCGGGATTACCATCAAAAATGGGAATACCATCATCAACTGGAAGCCACATATTCTTGGCTTGTTGTTCTGCCATTTATAAACGATGTTGCCTACGATGATGATATACTTTTAGTGTGCACATTAGCGTACGACTCAGCCAATTTTGAGACTTTTTATTCGCTGATTTTGTAGATGGTGATACACTGATATTCATTGACTTCAGGGCAGATAGAATGAGACAGATCGTTGAAGCTTTTGGTGTTAAGCCGCAGTTCGAAACTAGTGTGATACCAAAGAACTTGGTAGGTTACTCCGTGATATCCTCATTCTTCTGGTCATGTTAATAGATACAGTTGCGGTTCTTATATTGATTTTCGCAATTGATATCAGTTGCCAATCAGTTGGTTATGTTTGTGCCATGTTATACGTAGGGTGAAATCACTGCTTGTTAGGGGCCTCGCATTGAGATATTGCCTTGGTATGTACTAGTGCTTAAGAAATGTGTACCGGAAAAAGGAGACTGGTCAGATTCCTTGTGAACTTTTGAAGTTAACAAAGAACAGTCAGGTTTTCGCTGTCCAGGATTGGCATGATAATAACTGAAATGGGGAAGTGAATGCAAAGGTGGCCTTGTCACACGTTTTCAGGTTATACATGCTAACTGAAAAGGTGCTCGGCATTAGTACCTTATTTTATGAGCCAGTTTACCTCTTATCAATGGCTTATCATACGAACTGTTTGTACCCTAGATGTATTTGTAGACTAAGGTTCTATCTTTGTCAACGCTATTTTTTAGTGCAGCTGCTTAGTACTCATACGTAGAAATATCAATACTGTCAAAAGTATTGGCCGTAAAGAAGTACCATTTGGCATCAATAATTTTCGGCACGTGCTGGCTAGTTATAATTTTAAGTGAGATAATGAGGGTGTCATCTTTATTTTTAGGCCACACTTTAACCGATAATTTGTTTCTTTTACAGACGTAAGAAGTTTATATCGTCCAACACGTCGTTCATATGCCTTTAACACAAATACAAAGACATGAATGTAACATTATCGGCATTTGATGTGTCCGTGGTCCGTTTTATACTTGGTCCACTACCCTTGTAGATCCTATTGTGACATGTAGGAATTTCAGTGGTAACATTAGTTGCATGTTGGGTCGTCGTTGTAGCAATAGTTATCGTCACAGTCAGTTTTAGTGATGTCCGATCCACTCCACACCCGTAAGTAGAGAGATAAATGGAAGGATCAGATACTATATCAACAGCAGGGCGATGTTACTAATTTTCTTGTATGTGCCAAAAATGGGCCATCCCAAGAGTTACAAATAACGAAAAAAGAGCTGAAGGAGACAAAAATCTGCCCCCGTAAACTGACCCCTTTGATGCTCTTCCTAACAAATGAAACCTTTTGCTTCTCTCCTCTGTAAACATATACTGTTTTACTTGAAACGTTACTCGATTGTTTATGGCCGCACCATATCATTTTTAATTTTTTTTAGTCTTTAGCTTGTATGACACAGTACAAGAGCGAATTTCCTTTTCCTGTGTTATTCCCGCCTGTTGAGCCAGTAAATGTGCTTGCAGAGTGGTTGGCCGTAAAAAGTATCCCCCAGTATCACGTTGCAGGTATGTATCACACGGACAATTGATACTCGTCTTGTATAACATGGTCAGTTGATATTTTATTTGTGTTAAGTTCTGTCGATCATGGCATTTGCCATAACGGATGCGAGAGATTTCCTACTTAACGTCGACTTAATTTTTCTTCCTCCTGGTTCATCTCTCTCAAATTTATCTGTTTTCCACATACTCTAGCAAACCTTCTCCCTTCGAGCACATGTAGAAACCACCTTTGCTTTTGGATGGTAGAGTCCATAGTATCATAAGTCATAGTGGTGATAAGAAAGGCCTCGAAGAAAGGAGAACACTCCCTGAGGATGCAGAACCTCTGAAGAACATAAGCCATTGAAAGAACCATCCAACCATAATATTCGATGAACCTTCTACACAGCTTCCACCGTACGCAAGGCACCACAATCTTAAGGGTCCTGACCCACGTGCAGAAACCAACAATATCGTATAATAGATAATTTGTGAGGCTGCATAGCAACCTACATCGGGAAATCCAAATGTTCTTCGGGCCAGAGGGAAAAGAAACGCAAGAAAGACGCCGCAGTAGGTGCAGTAAAGGGCCATGAAATAGTGGAACATTGTCGGAAACAAGGACACACTTTCTAATTGGAAAATAGTCGTATCATGAACAAAGAAATAAATGCAGCCACAAGGAGTCTCGAAGAAATAAGTCACTCCCTACATGATGACACCCACATCAACAAAGTGTCTTATTACCTTCCAGACATATGACACCAGGCGCTCACAAGAAAAGAGCAACCTTAAGATTAGTATTGCACTACTTCCCAGCCAAGTTGATCCAACATAAATCAGCGACACCTTTCAATTTTCCAATAGCCTTAACATGGGAGAAGTATCTCTCGAAAAAAGGGGGAAAAAGAGCGCTTGAAGGAGTCTATGACTCATGACATCATAAAGTCTACCATCTAACAGCTGCGTTTATGAATGTAGGTTGTTCACTTTCCTCGATTCTTTTGTGCTTTTACGAAGTTCTTTCTTGGATAACCATTCTGCATACTTCTTATTTTGTTCTATGGTTTCTCCTACCTGCTTTCGTCACTATTCTCTAACCCAAAGTTTTGCAATTGTCTTCTTTCGCCGCCCACGTTTCTGATCTATGTAGTACGACGCTTGACACCAAAATTGCTTACTCATCTTTTCTTAAATATTTAGCATGCCCAGCATACGCTCTTAGTTGTAATGATCTTCCTCTTTTGATTCTTTTCTAATTCCTTACAACATGCGCACTCATTGTAGGTTAATGTATGCTACCAATGGCTTAAGTTATACGTAGAGCAAAACGTTTTCGTATCCCTTTTCAAATGACATAATCACAGTACGGATTAACAAGCATGACTTCTTAAACAGATTATAGTGTGGAACGAAGCAAGAAAGCTTTTTGCGTGATAAAACGTTGCCACCGGTATTCTGTAGAGAGCTGGCGCTTGTTCCTCATAATTTCCCTGAAATTTGGTCTTTGTATATTGATAGCTGGTTTTTGGTATTCTTCCCTTTTAACTCAAATTTAATCGAAACTTGTGCAAGTTTAGCATAAATCGTAGCTGTAAACTTGTTCTCATTTATGTAGTGTCGTTCTTGATTGTGACCTCGCTTGCATGTATACACCAGAGGTTTCGAGAGTTATTCTGTTTTATTCTCATTTCTGGGCCTTATCCTTATCTGTCAATCACATTGACAAAATCTTCAGTATAGCCGATGTGTACTCTCAACAAGACTCATTTTCAGATGGTCGTAATATTGATATTTGTGCTATAGTAGCAGAGTATTTCAGCAATTTTCTAGGAATTTGAAATTTCCCGATGTCGAAGTTCCTCATTTCTGTAGTGGTATTCCGAATATTAAACTAACAACCACTCTTCGTCATCGACATAGCAACATTTTTTCACAAAACTCCTCTTCCGTGTTTAGAGACCGAAAAGTACGCACACGTGACATTCTTCTTCAATGGAGGAAGGGAAAAGCAATTTGAACTGGAAGAAAGAAAATTGGTTCCTTCCCCGAAAGTAGCAACGTATGACTTGCAGCCCGAGATGAGTGCAGCTGGAGTTGCAGACGAGGTAACTAATTTATGTTTTGAAAATTATAGTTGCCAACGCAGTTTACGGAGAAGTGTTTTGCTGAACTATTCACAACCTTTGCAAGGCTCTGTCATAGGTAATGATTATAAGTATCACATCGTTTGTAACCAATTTTTGGAACAACATCCCCCATCTTAAAAGATTTTGCACTAGAGAAAACATAGTAACTGTTATGTGTTGGTTACTGGTAAATATAAATAGTAGATTAGAAAGGCCTGGCGAGACCCAATCGCCGTTATGAGTATTAGTAAAATTGATTTGTGACGTTAACTCGTAATAATTGATTTCTCTTGCCTGAAATTTTAGTCAAAATCTCACCTTTACTGGTTATTGACTTATGAATGCTTATGAGTGGCTGATGTTGAAACATATTTAAGACAAACAGAATTCTTTTTTGTATTTTACTCGCTCACATTGGCAGAATTTCGGGCGACGTCATCTGTCGACGTCATCTGATGATTCGATTACACTTAATAGGCGATCGCCTCATCTTAATACACGGTTCTAGATTTTTCCCTCTCTCCCATCAGATATAGTCGACAAAAACGTTTGTGCAACTCAAGCGCTTGTCAATACCATAAGTGACGGGAAGCATGTCACTCATACAGGTGTTATTTTCAAAGATGTGATACTATCTTTTTTACCCTTGCCAAAAGTGTTTTATGCTTCACCCGAGACAATAGTTGTCGCTAGTTTCAGGTGAAGACGTTTAGTAATTGTAAATCTATAACTCTGAGCAATTTTCAAGTTTTGCGACAAGCCAACTTTTAAAACAATCATTCACAACAAGGAGTAGCTTTCACGATATTTCTGCTGCAACGTACAAGGATTTCACTCTTTTGTCTTCTCATATGCTTTACTGCTAACTTTTTTAAAGTTTTGAACATTGCAAGCGAGGCCGTTTCACCATGGTGGAAATAATAACTGATGTAAAGATGACCCTACAATACTCGTTGTGCCAAATTAAAAATGGGTGCCATGAAAAGACGTGACATCAATGAGAGGTGGGTTTCCAAGGAGCTAACATAGTTTGATGGTACTGTGGGAGGCGTAATTTTGACAAAAGATTGGTTTAGGTCCCAAGGCCACGAAGTTCTCGTTCCCTTCAGGGTTAATACTCGTGTTAAGCCATTAGACAAAGCGTCATGAGACCGGGCCCTATGCCAGCGAGCACAACGAAATAGATATTATTACCAAGATTTGGCGTCACACAACATCCTAGTGGTATTTCATTATGTTCATTATTCGTTTGTATTGTCTGCTTTTTTCTTCGTTTCCTTTAAGGTCATTGCCGCAGTTAAATCCCAGAAGTACCCATTTGTCATGTGCAATTTTGCTCCCCCTGATATGGTAGGTCATACTGGTAAATACGAACCTGCCATTAAGGGATGCGAGGCAACAGGTAAGCGTCAAGAAAGGTTGTAACGTATGTGCAAAGATTGTTTTAGATGTTGAAACATGCGCCGGATACCTTTAATGTCAAACGCAGACGATTTATTACAATGCTTCAAGCAGGGCTTTTTTTCATCTAAGTCGAGTGATTTGAGTCATATATATATAATATCCAACCAAAATTTATGTTCTTAAATTTTAAAATATTTTAGGATGTGTTAATGTTTT
>JAAAKL020004188.1:0-21471 GCA_010016065.2 Carybdea cf. marsupialis auct. non (Linnaeus, 1758) | reverse complement strand
ACTGTGCTACCAATTTGGGCTACTGCCCTTCTGAAATAGTTGCCTGACGTTATATGATAATACCCTTTTTCAGGTGTGTGGGGCTCTTGGTTTAGTTCTCAGAACATTTAACTTTTCAGGCATAACTCTTGAGATGCTTTGAATACCTGTTTGCCATTGTATCAGTGTCAATAAAAATCATAGGACATTTTCAATGCACTTTTGCACAAAATAAGTGTCACTCCAGTGGCTTTCAAATGGCTGCAAAAAGTTCAATCTACTGTAAATACATTGTTCCTTGATACCTTACGTTCACTCCATCTCCATGATCTACACAATATCTGATTTCATCACATATCTGAATATACATATAACAAAGTTATGTCCTAATTTATCCATTTTATGTACATTATACTGGTAATACATATAATAATTGGTTGGCACTGCACAACAACAAGTGCTTGTTGCCATGTGACAAATATCTGTACAAATATTTTCTATTCATAGTCATTTTAACAGTTTAACACTACAGCAAGATAGTACAACAGCTTGCCACACTCATCTTGATACTCTCAGCAATAATTCATATATCTAATAAACCAATTAGTATAAGTTGAAACCAGCGCATAAAATTATCAGTGATGGACACAGCAAACTGATTTTCAATTCTTAAATAAAACTTCAATACCTGTGTTAAAATGTATTTCCTGTTTATCTCTGGAACCTGTGAAAGGTATTGATTTATGAGATTAAACTACAGGTAATTGACATACATATAATAAAAACTGGAAACCAAAGCTAGATGAGCCATTATCAAAAGGTCTAAGATAATTAAAAATGAATAAACAAATTTTTTTGCCCATCACAATGATTAAAATATGTAGTGTTTTGATGTCTAATACTCCTTGTAGACACAAAACTTCACTTTACAACCTACTGCATGATCCCAAATGAAAAGGATGCATTTACATTTTCTGTATACTACATAGTTAGATTACAACTCAATACGGTCCTGTTGGCATACCGTTATACTTAAGACTGGAACCTTTACAAATAAAATCTCTTATAAAGTCATAAAGTTTGTCCTGACTATTATAAAAAAGAATAATAGTCATGGTAATAATTAACATAACTCAAAAAAAGTGATGGTTGCTACATTCATTAAATACAGCAGAAGAAACCAAGGGATCTTAGGTGTACAGCTTTATTTCCATATAAATTAAAAATCTACTTTATGCAGACCACATATGTACCAGAGAAGATGGTTATTTTCAGAATCTCTGTATCTATAACCAGGTTTAAACAAATCAGATTTATCTCCTGTATACTGCTGTTCACCTTAAAAACTCACCCTGGTAAACAACTTAATCCATACAAACATTGGCTCTTCATGATACCCAAAGAGGAGAGGGTACAGGGATCCCATCATCACCTGAATAAATGCTGAATGGCAATTGGTGTCAACTGGTTTCCAGGGCTAAGCTCGCTATCTAGGCATTCATTTGGGTAGCTGGCTTGGATATCACAATAGATATGCTATAAAATTACATCGGGACTGTTCATCTCACTATTTGGCAATAGTTACACTGGCATACACAGCAAGGAACAATAAGGTGGCACCCTAACAAAATTCTTCTGTACAAACATTCATGACATACGTCGGTTATTAAAGCATGTATTGCCAGTCTCACAATATGAACAATCCATTGCTTGCAAAAAGAGCAAAATATTAAATTTTGAGCCTTTGCAGCATAAAATATCCCCTTGCATCACTGCTACATAACCTCTAACCTAGTTACCTCCCAGCTAGTCTGGTACAGAAAAATGTGTCAAGGTTTCTTTCACATGTCCTAGATTCTCTGATTCACTGAGCAGAAGTATTTGTTATGATCTAGCTTGTAACATACTAGTAGAGATGTGAAATAGTTTATTCTTTGGGGGCATTTTGGGGGTGTTTACTCAGCATAATGCTCACTTATGTAATGATAAAATATGTTTTCCAGCAGTTGCTGCATTTAAAAATCCATCAAAATAAGCTAAAATAAAAAAGGACTCTCAAAAAAATAGCAAGGCAGAGTTCAAAATTCAACACAGTTTGGGTAATAGTGTACTTGATATTTAAACACCAATTCCAGGCACTAACAGTGTTTATGGCTGTTACGTTCTCACCACATCAGGTGGTTATCATTGCCACTACTGTTTCTTTCACTTACTGGCTCAAAGAACAAAAAGACATTTCTATCACTCATGAATATAGGTCATTGGGGCTGTATGATGCTAACAATAAATGAATGCACATACCTCAACCAAATTGGCATTTATATAATCTCTAACACTGTCAAGTACAATTCTGCTTTGATCATCTAAGGGGAGAAATGATATAATGTTCTTTTACTATTCAGGCTACTTAAAACTACATGTAGAATAATCTAATGAGTTCCTACTTACAAAATCTCATTAATGTTTAGCATTCAAATTATCCCCATTCAGACAAAGCATCAAACATCTACATTTAAAAACGTGATGCTATTTCTGTAGATCTTCTTTAATTCAAGCAACACCCAAATGTTCAGCATAAACTAACTATATAAAGCAAAGCACTTGCTAGGCACAATTAAATGCATATCATTGCCATCTGGTTTTAATTCATGGCATCCACTGCACTAGTTGCTCTGCAGATTCAACTGCTTCTCTCAATACTGTTTTTCATTGCAACAACCTTCTCCACTTTTCTCTATTGGCTGGGTCCAGTCTTGTCAAATGCCATTTCCTCCTGTCCTCACCAATTGACCATTTCCAGGTCTTCAGGTTTGGTCTCCCTCTTGGAGTAGTGCCATTAACATGAAGTGATGTAGCATGGTTTATCCAATCCTGACTGTGGCAGACATGACCAAACAACCTGAGATGACCAGCCTTCACTAAGAAATATAATAGGTATAAGACTTCAGCAACGTATGTAATGAATGCATTGCTGAAGCTACCCAGAAAGAGTTTTATGGGCACATGTAGTTTGATATGGAGACAACTTAGACTGGTCACGATGTCAGTCTCAAAGTTGTTTAAAATTGGGGGAATCATTTATCTAAAGCAGTTAAAAAAACTTTGCTTATTTAATACTTAAACTGCTTTGCTAATAACATAACTATAGCAGTATACAACCTACATGGAAGGACATCCCGGTATCTGTTCAGTGTTCTGTTATCAGGAAGTCTTGCTGCTTTGAGTGTTAACTTTTCCACATACTTTTTGGTCTCCAAATTAAGCATCTACAAACACAACATGAAAACAGAAATCATTATTATACATGATAATGAGACTAAATTTTAAAGATCAACTATCTGCTTCACAAAAAATATTCAACTACAAGCAATAAAATATGGGCATTCTATACAGCTACTTGTACATTGCCTGACCAAACATTGTTTAATCAATGTCCACAAAACACACATGAAGGTACAGCTGTTTATGCATCCCTGGAATTTATCTTATTAACCACTCCCTTTGCATCACAAAATATATAATAATAACTGGTTCTTAGCAGGTTTCAGGTAAACTATATGGCAATGTTCAATAGAAATCATAAATACCTGTATTTCAAAAATTTCCCAAACATCATGTAAAAACTTTTGGATTCGGTAGCAGCCATTTTTATTTTTGGGTACAATGATTTGACTAAATTGCTTCCCTAAAGTTAAAGAGATTACTAACTTAAATGCCATGATATTACCAGTACACCAATAAGGGCCACTTCATTACAGACATTCCATCCTAAAACATATCACATTTGTATAATCTGGAACAAAATGTTAGAAACCCAAGAAAATAATCAAATGGATATTATCTTTGATGCATTTTCAATCCCAAGCTTTCAATGAAATCTTTAGCTACACTGATAGTTTATTTTCATAATGCTTTTTCTTCTTCCTAACAGGAAAAAACAACAATACAAGACATGAACTGATCCTATTTTCATAGCGTTGGTATAACTTGCATCTGCTAGGCATCTTCTTAACCCTATTACCTCTTCAGATTCCTGACTATAAATGTTAGGGACCTTTAATTTTCTCACTTTTCCTTTTATGTCTGTCACCATATAGCAGTATTTTGATGATTAAATATTTGGCAATCTTCCTCCAAATTTCATTTAAAACATAGTAATGTGGTCCAAAATGACCAAAAACAATAAAAACAAATGACTTTTTCATAGTCCAAGTCCTCATCTAAGCAAACATCTCATAAATGTAGTGACATCTACACTTCCTTCATTTACTACATATGCAATTGATCCAAACAGATAAATCTCAAAAATGTACTGCACAGGAATAGTTATGGTGACACCATCCTTCACCTAAAATGATATGTTAACCATTGGTAAAAGATTATGTGGTTGGCCAGATGGCCCATAGCTACTGAATTATTGCACCTTCACTGGATAGCATCTTTCAAATTGATACTAAAGGGTGGTATTTCTAGTATGCCAAAGTTCAATTCCAGGCTCATAACATGCCCTGGTAAAATCATATATTCAAAAAGCCAGAGGAGAATAGAATTATGATTTAGTCCTTGCTTAATAACTGGCAAATTATTTTTAAAGATACAATTTACCAAATAAGCAGATATATTCATTAGGGTGGTGAAAAGAGAGGAAAACCATAAGGAGCTCACTATGAATACGAAGGATATATTCAAGTCATAAAACCACAACTTAGAAGTATACATTTTCTGAGGGAGGCATATTGCCATAGTGAATGATTGATTATCATGTCTCTTCATCATAGCATCCTCAGGGTTTGGTTTCCCCCATTTGGGCTTCTCCCTTCACCTTGCTTCATCAATTTTTCCTCCCACATTTGAAACAAACCACATACTTAACAACTAGGTATGTGCTATACATTTACATTTGAGTTTAAGGAAAGACAAAACAACATTTGTTGCTACACAGTTCTTCACACCTCTTTGTAATCCTTCAGCCAACTGAACCACTTACAAACTCTTAGGTGTTATGTTGCATTTGAAACATGAATGAAGCCTCAAATGTGACAACTTTGATAACAACTTTGACCTGCTATTGAGAAATGTTGCCTAATAAGCTTCCAAAAGGAAAAGTTTCTCCACAATCCACAATATTCTGGAACTTTTTTCATAATAAAACTCATAATAATGACATCTTCGTCAATTTACTTTTTCTTCAAATCAAACAATCATTATTTTCAAGGAAACCATGGAAATCTGTGAAATCATAAAAACTCATGCAAGTTGATGGGTTTCTTCTTACTAATAACAGAGCTTAAAATGTTGTGAAATTGGAAATATCCACCATTTCAAAATTTACCCTGGAGTAAATTTTGGATACTAAACTGGACAGCCTTATGAGGCTAAACAGTTTCTAAAGTAAGGCCAACAGCTAACTATAGATAGAATGGTAAAAAATACATGTAATAAAATCTACTTAATCTACCAAAGCTTGAAAACAGCCCCTTTTGAAAACCACCCTATTCTGTCTATTTTCTGTACCATGGAAAACAATGTTCATCAAGCTAAAAATGTTTCAAAAGTTTTCCTTGGACCCCTGAGAGATGACCCCACCTTCAGATGCAAGTGCTGCATGGGCACAACCAGATCAATTGATGGCCACCCCTTCCAGGATACTGAGGTTGACAACAAACAAGAAGATGCTGTGGACAAATTTTGTTACCTAGGTGACACAATCAGTGCTAATGGTGGATGTATGGCCAGCATAACAGGTAGATGCAGGTCAGCTTCGGGCAAGTTCCAGGAACTGCTCCCCTTACTCACCTGCCAGTAACTGACACTGCAGACGTGGGGGGGGGGGGGATCTTTGTATGTGTGTGAAGTGTACTGACATATGCCAGTTAATGCTGGGGTCTCAGGAAGGAAGAGAGAACATGTCTGCTTTGTAATGCCCATGCTATGGTATGCTTGACATGCAATGTAAAGAACTGTGATGAAGTTGACACAGCCACCCTCCACAACAGACTGGGGATTCCAGATCTTGAATCTATCCTGCGCTACAACAGACTGAGATGGCTTTGTCATGTACAAAAAGTAGCCACTCCTGGATTAAGCAGTGCCAAAAAATAGAAGTTGCGGGCAGAGCCAGCAGAGGACAACCAAGAAAGACATGGGATGATTTCATCAAAGAAGATATGTGAACATGTGGCCTTACCATGGAGAAGGCCTTGGACAGAGATGCATCCATGGAGAGAACAGATATGCACCAACACACAACCGTCCAACCATCAGATAGAAGGAAACAAGGACTAAAACCATCATAACGATTTTTTGTGGTTGGCAAACAGGATTTCCTGTAACAATGGGAACCATTTTGAACCTGGGGATAAATATATCTATAGATGCACACTTACAACACTGCACTTTTGGTCATGGTTCACTGCAAACCATCATTTTAACTCAGTTACTATTAGACAGCTACTTCTTATCTAGAGTCATGAAGAATCCTATACAGGGGTTTCTTGATGGTGGCCTTCTATTGCCAGGGCTAAGCTTTTCAGGCCAAAATTTTTAAGTTTTTGCTTATTATAACATCAATAGAGAGATTTCTGCTCAAACATTATAAAGAACTGTTGTGTTGATATATGATTAATTACCAGAGCTTTCTCTTAAAACCTTTCTAGGAGCTAGTGCTGTTCTAGCCTGCAAGCCCCCTAAACCACTCAAGAGTCCATGTTAACAAGAATATTCTGTGACTTTGGTAGTTATATCTAGTCAAGTTGGTTTAATATTACATTGTTATCTTACAAAATTAAAAAAATCCCCTGAAAATTGGTAATCTGTAAGTTGGATTTCGAAATATTTGTGCTACGATTTTGTATTGACAACAACTGATACTTGCTAGGTCAGCACTTTGTTCTTAATAAGAGCACCACACACCGCCTTCCCCATTTTAAGAAAAATCCTTAAGTCATATATATCTGCAAATAAGACTGAATGCCAGATTTTGGACAAGGATCTTCAGTAAAACATATAAAACACACTCAGAGCTCAGTTGTAAGAAAATACATTAGGGACGTTGCATTGTACCTTATAATTCCCACTTTATAATACCTTATAATTCCTACTACCATTAGGCTGTAAGGTTGACACACTTTGATATCTAGTACTTAGTTAAGTTACAACCTATCCCTCTCCCTATCAACAATCACCAATTGCAAACTTACTACCATATTTAAAATCACCACAGTGAATACTTATACATGTAGTAGACAATTGGGTGCATGTCTATAATAGTATGCCTCATGGTAGAAGACAGTGTAAAATACTTGTTGTCACCTGCAACTGCAATTTTTCTGCCCTCACTAGGTTTTGTGTAAGGAAAACCAACTACCATACTGATCAATCTCTTTGAGTAGAATAAAAAACCATATCATGGTACTGAAAGCAGCAAGGCAGATACAGCACACTACCAAGTGTAACCTCTTACTGGATACTGAGACAAGAAATCGGAATTGACAATGTTAAGATTCTGCATTAGAGGCCCATTAGGTATTAAGAACACTAAATTGTTACTGGTGTCACAACTCTTAATGAAATTCAAATAATGGCTAAGTGGCAATAATAAGGAACTGCTCCATAATGAATGAGGTACTGGGATAGCTAAAGAGCACTTGTATTAGGCAGGCCTACCATGATGCTAACGAATGTTACTCTCTATAAAACAAACCAAGAAACAAACTCTGTAACAGGTTCTATTTATAGGAAACATTCTCCTTCACTTAAGGTTTTGCAACTTTGAGTAAAAATTTTTCAGAAAACGGAACCCAAAGGTGAAGCTAGGTAATCTTAAGGGTTGTAATCAATTTCATTGATGAGTTACCATATCATAAGTGGTTTTCAGGCTTTTCTTGAAAAAACTGGTTTATTTTGCTTCATCTTAATATACACAATTTAACTAAATAAATACGCATAGTGCACACTTTTGTACTATCATAAAAATCAACTGCAATGATTATTCTTCACTTTGTGTACATATTAAATTAAAGTCACTTGTATTAGAGAGAGCAACTTCCTGCAACCAAATTCCATGTTGTCTATTGTATAATATCAAATGGGTTGAAGAGGTTAATCCCTCCACTGGTAATATGAAAAGTCACTTCACAGTTCATGAACAGGAGGATGATGTTGCTGAAATTGTTACTGAGAGCTTCAATCACAATTGTTATATGTTAATAGAGTAGGATTTTTTGGCAGCAAAAGAATGATGTGGGATACCTATCATGGATAATTGAATCTTTACCATTAACTATCATCTGATGTAACAATACCCCTTTCAGTTTTCTTTCATTGAATGTAGGCCTACAACACTTCAAATGCAGGAATCCCCATTTTGCTTAATACGTCGAAAAACTTTAGTTGTTGGGTGACTTCACCTAGCTTCCTCAATAATACAGAAGTTGGCTGTCAGATAATCCTATCACATCTGGATTCAATTCCACGAAAAACAGTCCATCCTGGGATACTTTACATATGGCTTCCAACTATGAATACAACTTGCGAACCCTAATTATATAACTTGTTCATGTCACTAACCCTCGTCATCGTGTAACAACAAGTTCATGTAACTCTAGTGCGTTGTCAGAGTATAAAATAAATATTCTTGTCTACCAAAAACGCAGCTCCTGCTCCCCTCAGCAAACTTTCCTCCTGGAGCTGCATATGATAATGTACATATTCTTACTGACATGTTACGTCGACGGACTTTAAAGAGAAAACTTTTAACAGATAAAGTGGCTTTCTACCACTGCTATGTGGCATCTGAAATCATATTATCTCTGACAATAACATTCGTGTCTTCTGCTGTTCTCAATTACTACGACTATAAATGAACAAGCGCAGAATAAACGACATGTATACAGTCCGGGTGAAACTCAGTGACTTATATTGGCAAACTTTAACAAGTCATTCAAATTTGATATTACAAATTGGCTTTACTACCTTGGATGGAGTGGGAGTGGTAATTAGCCGGGGCAGTGTAACTTATAACACTCCTTTAATTCGGGAAATAAGGGCATTGATGGTAATTTATCAAACGATAAAGGTTAAAATCAGGAAGCACTAACACTTTTCCTCGTGCTTAGGCATTTGCAACTCTCAGTTTTCTAATCACTCAGTCCACCAACATGATATTTATACTTTGAAACATCGTTGTGAAGGAGATTTCGATAATATATGCAGTGATAATATAATCTTTCCTAGGGCTTATTCCAATTTCTTCCTGGACCATACCCATGATTCGTTGTGTTGACATGTTAAATCGATATACAGTAGGCCTGTTTGTATTGCTACGAATTGGGCAGGCAGCACACCTTCAATCCACAAAGAAAATATCGCCGTGTGTTACGGTTGAGCCTGATGTTGACTAAACTTTGATGACGGAGTGAGAACACGACTCAATCGTATCAAAACATGTACGTTAAAATAATACGAATCAACAGCAACTTAATGTAAAAGAATAAAAGTCAGTGAATGCAACCTGTTACGGCACATAGTAATTTGAATTCCGATTCATAATCACTTGTAAAGGGCTTGGTAAACACGGCAGCGGCTGCAACTATGTTGTGCACTTAAATCCTACTCTCGTGTCACAAATTTGACAGTTTGGATGGATTGTTGATGCAAGTGAAAAGGTCATAACACAACTCTTAAAACTTTAGGCCTATGAACATACTCTAATACGGGTAAACACCGTGCATGATCGCGAGTTACATTACACTATAGGTAAACAAAGTCCTACAACATAACACTAAATCAGCACGGTTAGAACTACATTACCTGAAAAGTGGGATTCCATCCCTTGACAGAATCGAGTCTCTTCACTTCTTGGACCAAAAACATTCTTGTGGTTTCAACTGAGAGAGACAACCCAGTCTGTGATGTCTAGTCGTGAAAGAACGGCAGCATGATCTCCTCAGCTTAACGACAACAATAGCACTCCTTCAATGCCAATGCACTAAGAAAACTGTAGGCAACACAGGAATTAAACCGATTTGTTAAGTAAGTGATTAAGTAACCCGAGAATTTTCTGTTAACCTTGCTTGGTATTCTGTCCTTGCGTCAGGAAAGTAATAAACGCCCACGTGACTCCAATCAGCGGTCTTTCAATCTACACTCTTATTGTTCAACTTGGCCATCCGTGCGATCAAGGGGGCGGCCAAAAGTATAATTTTTAGCCTTCTTCCGTTGCCTTTTGCTTCCAAACAAGGAGAAGTGCGAGTAAGCAAAACGGAGAAATAGGAGGCTTTAGCGCATAATCAAGAAAAATGTCAGAAAGAATGTTAGCTGTAGCTTTGTTGGAAGATTAAGTCAACTGATAGCATAAGCTCTGAAAGTCAGAAACATCAGCGATCAAGAGATGAAGAGCAGACACACCTTTCAAATATTTGAATGACAGAAAGGCTTTGAAATATTGAACGATGTTGTCTTTGTTTATGTGTTGTTTCTATGTTTCTTTGTGTATGTATTTGTTCTGTGTGCATATCTCGAAGATAATCTGTTTTTGAAAATAATTTTCTAAGAACAATGATGGGGAAAACGATAAAGGATAGAGTATACAACTTTGAGATAAGCCCCAGGCATGAAAACAGATATTTTGACTATGTTCAAGCGCAGGAGATTAAACTAGTTTGGCCATGTCGTAAGAGGAGAGAACCAGAGCCTTGTATATAGAGTGTACAAAAACATTTTTCGTGGCAAATGTTCTGTGTTAGACTACCCCAAAGTTTGGCCAACCTAATTCATGAGGAAACATGCACTTCATTGTTGACACTGGAGAGAAAATGAAGGAAAAGGCAGTAAGAGGTGGAAGAGTTTTATGAGCACATAAAATGTAATTGAAGGCAAATTGCTGTAAGGACATGGTTTGCCTATATACCCCAACCTTTCGACTTCAGATCTGCGTTTAATACAATCTGATGACTCCCTCATGTTCTAGCATATAGGTATTGCGAAGAAGATATTGAGTATCATCAAGACTAGACAGAATATATTATTTTAATAGACGGGAAACTGAAGTTGCCAGTGATTGTTGGAGTTAGACAAAGCTGTATTCTCATGCCAACGTTGTTCGTTATTCTTATGCCAGCATTTCTAGATATTGTCTCTAGACTTCTTCGAAAGTCTCTCTCTTGGAGGCTGTACGTAGTGCATCACAATCTTCTTCAAGCATTTAAAAAAAAATTAGTCCATCTTACATAGAGACAGCAATTTCTCAAGTACCATTTTATCTAAACAACATGACCTATAATGTTTGATGATGCCCTTCTATGATCTAAATCCGCCCTGTTGCCGCTATCTACAGTTTCTCTCCTTTCGATTTTACGTTTCAATGGGATTACATTTTATCGAGCAGCTTGTCAAGATCATGAATTAGGCATCTTAGCCTCACCATTTCAACATAGATAGTTTTTGCGCCTTCAACTCTTACAGGCTTCTTCAGAGGTCAGAAATAGTTCCCCCTTCTATCTCACTCTCGACAGCACTTGGTCACTCATTAGCTTAACATCTATGGCCAGTGGATGAATTCAACACAAATTTGGTCAAGCAATTAATTCTTCTAAGTGTAGGATTTCAACTTTACTTCGCGGAGTTGATCGATGTTGAGTTGATCATCACTGACTCAAACTTACGTTTGCTGCAAAGAGGTTTGTATCACTCCTCGAGCACCAATTTCCGCGGCATCTCTGAAGAAAAGTGAAAAATCTGTCGGCTTTTGAAACGATATTTACCTGAGAGCAACCCTAAGAATCAATAGAACTACAAAATTCCGTAGTGCCAGAAATGTTAGAATAGAAAGCAGTATCTTCATCAATTATAAAGGTGCTTAAAGCACGGGCGAATTTCTAATACGAAAACAGCATAGTTCACACTATCTCTGAATAGAAAGATTGATGTAAATGGTTTGGGCAATATTTAAGAATGCTTCAGACCTCAAAGGCATATCAAGCTGACATTTGATCATCCAAGATCTCCTGCCTCAATGTAAAAGAAGATTAATTGACATGATTCGGCAAGTCTCTAGTTTGTCTTTAGCAACAGCCAAATATAGTCTAACGCAAGGAATCGAGTAGCGAAGACATGTTTATGGTGAGCAACGTACAAGATCAATAGTCATAAGCTCCCAAGTTAAATCAAGAAAGATTGCGGGAGACATTTAATATCGTTGATGACATATATGATATTCTTTGGTAATTTTTTGTCGTGTACGTTTCGAGAAAGAAAGAAATCACAGAATATAAATTCGGCCGATTGCAATGCAATACAATCAAAATGCAATCTTACATACCAAGACTCTGAAGTGCTGGAACGAGATTAATAACAAGTAACAAAATAAATAAACGCCGAGTTCCTCTGCCAACTCTTAACCACGAGACAACGAGCGTGCTCATCTCTTCTGGGGTCAGAACACCAGTGTGACCAACTATGATTGTATCATAAAGTTATATATTTAACTCAATAGGTTGCAGACGGAGAGCTGAGATCAAACGCTTCATTTTTCAAAAAAGTATACAAACACTCCTGATATTATTGACATAAGGAAGTAATTTCTGGACTGTTTCCAAATCTGCAAACCCTTTTGTTTCGATTTGATATCTTAGAGTTGGTTGTGTGGTGGTATGAGGGGGATGTTTAGAGTTTTTAGACCTTTACTTCAATTTGTGTGTCAACAGGAAAAGTTAATTTGATAACTAAGGTACATAGACCAGGCTTCCTTTCTAAATTTTACCCAACATGCCCCTGGTCTAAATATATCTATAGCACCAGTAAGTCAATCAGTACCTTAGGTTTTGCGGTTTTCAGGCTACTAAGGAACCACTAAACAGGTAAACAAATACAACTACTTTCCAAAGAGCATCTGTTGTATTCCAGGTATACTGCGACACTTCTCTAATGACATCTCATGACATGATTTATCACTGATACATCACAGAGCTTACATGAGGATGACAGTCACAGGCATCCCATAAGGTACACAGTGGGAACTACGAGGGATTCCCTCAGCCAAATAATTTAAGTAAAAGGCGGAGTAAAATATCTTAAAACTGTCTTGCTAGAGACCATGTAGTTGCATACCAAAAATTCAAGGTAGGTAAATAACGTAACGTCCAACTCTAGCCCCTTGTCGAGCATATCGATTGCATCTTAACCTGTAGTCATAGTCAGACAAATTATAAATATAAATATACAGATATAAATGCTATTTCTATTACTAAGTAACTAACTTGAGGGAGGAATGAAACGCCATCATAACACAAGTGTTCCAGACAGTTAAAACAGTCCCCGATTGCGTTCCGACTTCATCCGCTTTCTCAGGAGGATATACGGCATGTGCATACTATCATCTTTGCCCTTAAGTGATGGCATTGACATGCCCCTTCATATTTGGGGAGGATTTGCGGCTCCATTACCGTAGGCCAGTGAAAACTCACTTCATAATCTTTCGGTACCGATAGTTGGAGATCAACAGATCTGCCTGGTGTAATGATGGAGGCCTGCAGTATAGGCTTATTGATGAACTGCAAAAAAAAAGAAGATTGGTTGTGATGGGGTCAGTAATCTCTCCATCAAGGCAGGTGATTATGATTTTGCACTTACTCACTTTATTACGAGGGGACTAAACTAACTCTGAAATTTCAATGCATTTGTTGACCAACTTTGATTATGTCGCCATACAGATAGACCTTTGGTGCAAGAGTGCAAGTAGTCAAAAAGGAAGAACGGATGCCTTATGGGGTATATTGACATAGGAAGTAAGAAAATTTAAAGACAGTGTTGCAAGTACGACCTATGCAAATGGCAATCGTTGCTGTTTTCAACAGCCTGTCACAGTCCTCTTGTATCCTATAAATAGAACATGAATTTTAACTTAACTTCGGAAAATTGCTGTAACTATCTTTTCCCGAAAACATTGAATACAAGGAATCCTTTTCTCAAAGACCGTTTTACGTTTTGAACCACCACTCAATGTTTTAAGTTAATCTCTATTCCTGAGCAACCAAAACATTTGGTTCGTAAACTGAATTAGCGAGTACTTATAATGACGATGGAAGACTCAAGGTGTTTTCTACAGCTAATAAGGTTAAGCGACAAACCGATTTTGTATTTATAACTGGCTACGAAAATTTATGTTTCAAAATACTTTCAAACGTGTTTTATTAGAAGCAACAACTGTTGCGATTTTTTCAGTTGAAAGTTTTATGGAAAATATCTCTAAATCAGCATAAATGAGTATTAAAGTGATGAAGGCATAAAAAAAAGTCGGTTTCTTCATAAATTTGGGCGTTAACCCGACCATCAATAACCTATACAAAAAATATGACCTGTAAGTCTCACTGTGCACAGCTACGGGTGAAGACCGTTGCAATCTGCAAAAGGTGTGAAGATAAACACTGGAAGTTATACTCGGCTAATAAGATCATGAACGGGCTTGAAATAAGGTTTTTAAAGAAATTTTTAAAAAATTTGTATAGAAATCCTCCCCCAAATTTAACTGCCTTTCTTTGTCGACAATAGGAAAGAAGAAAAAGCATAGTAAGTTTAAAATTTTTTCGAATTTGTGATTTAAATAAGATTGTGACATTGCGCTTATCTTCTGTTATTACTTCCTCTCGGAGAAAGTCGCCGTTTCCGAAAATAAGCGTTATCGATCCACTTCTCAGAAAAGAATAACTAACAACTATACGTTTCGACCTTAGAAATATTCGTACTCATTTAAGTGCACTTTAGGACATCAGGTAAATCTTGAAAAAATTTGCACATTCTCTCACCAGACAAACCATTTATAAGGTTAATAGAGTCTACATCACATTTCTTCAATGCAAATACGTCTTTACGTAGGAAGGATTACATGCTCGTAGACTACGAAGTAAAAGCTTCTTACAGAACTTCTTTGTGGACATTAACCACTCGTGAGCTTTGACCTTCTTCAAAAAGTTATGTCGACCTCTTAATGCAGTGTCATTATGACCTGGTATTTACATGAGTTGAGAAGCATGTGCGGAGGAAACTTTTTGCTCTGAATTCCTCCTTCAAATCTGGGAGGAGACCTAAAGAATTAAATGCGTTAAAAGAATTTCAATAACAATGACGGTATTTTATGGTACGTACGTGTTTAGCGTGCTATTTTTAACAAGTAGGCTGCAGTGACTTATTGATTACATCTTATGAAAAGAGATCCAAAACATAGTGTTTCATACAGAGGGATCAGTCCCTTGGTATAGTATTTCTAAGAAGTGGGCTGTGATCTACTCAGAAATGATGCAGTGTTAAGTCCAATGCCTTATGTCTATTGAGAAAGTTCTGAGATTGAAACGTCCTCCCATTCGTCTGGTAATTACCACCTAAATACGTGAAAACGAGCGTGTAATCATAGTTGCAATGCGCGGTATTTTAAAAGCAACAAACACACAAAGCAAGGATATAGTCATTACAGGTATACCCAAACTCATTACAGACCTCCAATCCAGACATGTAAACAAAGGTTTCCCAAAACCCGGACACGACAAATAAAAGTAGTATGTTGAAGGTCGTGGATATGAAACATCGGGACACCCTTTAGTAATGAAAATCCGCAGACATCTACAAAAACAACATCAAATTATTTGGGGTACAAAAATCTAGTGATCCTTGTTCAACCAAAAACCATGGGGATCTAACTACGATTTTGCAGGACATTTCATAATCTATGGCACCTGTGTCAGCCAAAAGCACACGTCCAGATATCAATGTATATCAGACCAGGACGCAGTAACGACACCAGTTTCCTGCTAAACCGTAGTGCCCTGTTACTTCTAATTGCTTCCTTGTTACCATAAATGTGAAACTCCGTGCCATTATTCCTCCTTTTTTGACGCTTTGCTCACTTATTATCTTAAAGTCTTTCATTTCATGGGCAATGACCAGGTTTTCGAGCCCAATTGCCGTCCTTCTACAGTCAAATCTCATGGCACAAAAAGACTGATCTCCAAAATTGCGTAGAGCTAACTATCGACATCCCTCAGAGGATTATTAATAGCAAATATGGCAACTAGTGAAGAAGAGTATATCGACATCGTATGTCAACTAACTTAGTTGATGGGGAAGGTACCGTGAATGCATGGGTTAAAGGGTTTGAGTGTTCCTTAACGACATGATTTCTATCCATCGAGTATGTTTTCAAATTTGATTAATGTACTGACTAGAATTGACTTCCTTTTTCTTTCTTTCCCGGCGACTAAACTTTAATCGGTTAAGGTTCTTTATAATTATAATCTGGCCAATGGGTCTTCCAATTAACCTAACCACGTTATCTACATCCTCCTTCCCTATAGCTCTTAGCTTTTCAGTGGTATTTAAGCCTTGTAATAAGTGATTCGTTCAAAGGAAAAATAAAACCCGTTCAGGTTAGTGTTGCTAAAGTGCTCAATATATCAAAAGGGTATTAAAAATGTTAATAAGCAATAGTAATAAAATATAAAATAAATTACTGCAGTTACTTAGGTTTTAAGTTGCTTAACGTTGATCAGACTACCACAATACTTTCAATTACTGTAGTATTTATGAATTACCTTACCATAAAATTACAAAGCAGTGTCATTGATCATTGTAGTTATTAGCAACAAAAGATTTCTGATACCTGTATTAAGAACCAGGTCAGAATATCCATTCAGAAGGCTGCTTTAGTTCTCGTTCATAATTGCACATTTTTCAATTTTTCGAAGAAAAGTTTCCCCAAGATTCATTGCACCATTTTGCGTATTAAACAAGGCGAAATTTTAACATCCTGACATACTTTGATAGCTCAGTTCCCAGTTTTTACTTCCTAGTGTTAAAAAGATTGTGCGAAAAACCCAACTAACGAATATACGTTTCGACCTTGGAGATATTAGTACTCATTTCAGTGCACTTAAGGAGACCAGGTAAACGTTGAAAAAGTTGCACATTTTGCACCAGACACAACATTTATCAGATTTTAAAGAGTCTACATCGCAATAACGGGTTCTTTTTCAATGCAAATACATCTTTACGTAGGAAGGATTATATGCTCGTAGACTACAAAGTAAAAATTATTACAGAACTTCTTTGAGTACGTTAACTACCCGTGAGGTTTGACCTTTTTCAAAATGTTATGTTGACCTCTTAATGTAGATTTTGCGTGATTTCTTAAACACTTCTTGCATGTAGTACTACATGTACAAGTGTTTCGTTACCGCATCCTGTTTCTTTTAACTTTTCTTTAATAAATCATACCCTAATTTAAAACACTTACCTTGAAGGAAGAGCTACTTTTACATCTGCATTTACATCTTTTAAGTCCCATCAACAACCTCGTTCTGACAACACATAATTATAGTGTTGTTCATAAATAATGGTCATGGTCCTATTGAAATTGTAAATTAGAGTTTAGGAATTTAGGTTAGAATTTAGGAAAGTGCTTATCAACGATCTTAAGAGATTCCTTAACTACTCTATATTCGATCTAACATTCTTAATAAATGGTTGATTACATGCTTGAGGTACTGACCTGAATTTAACGTTTAATTGGTTGTCAAGTTCGCTTGCCTTAAACGCTGCCTTGTTTATAGGTGTTGGATCTTCGTAATCTGAGCAAACTTTATAGATGCTTTTTATCATAGCAGATAGTAACTATAGTTAGACCGATAGAGGATGGCTGTAAAAAGGTTTGATATTGTTAGTATGACATATGTACTAATGCTCCAAATATGTTTTAAACTCCACGTCTTCCTGGTAATAACTCGATGGACTACGAGCCCGAAGCTAAGGGAGGGTGCAGAGCAGGCTATCAATACAAATATTTTACCCATCCCCCTACACATTTTATGTGTCAGGCTTCAGGAATGTCAGAATAAAGTATTTTGAGGTACATCGAATAAATGCAAATTATCGAAATTTTGCTGATTGCTGCGCCCGATATGGAGCTTACAGCTGCTGAAGGCCTCATTCACCATTGTGCCTACTAATAATCCAAGGCCCTCACCGAGGCGTGTGTAGCAGCTGCATTTAGAAGATCTAATACCCTAGTAACATAGATCTCAGCGATTTCGTTGTTCAATCACGTACACCTTGGGATCAGTGGAAAATATTTTACTGGTTCAATATAAGCAACTGTTATACGGTCTCGTTTTGAGTATGGCCTCTTAATGACTATCAATACTCACAGTTGTCGATTTGCTAGTTGCTCATCACCTGTTGAGGTTTGGAAGGTATTAGTGATTTCCTTCTTACAACGAACATCATGCAACAAGATGATAGTAGAAAAGAAAGTAGTAGAAATCCCAAACAGATTACCTGAACACAATATAACACCAACTATATGAACTAAAGTGATTGAACGTTAGGAATCAGATTAATGCGGTGACACTAGAAGTAAACTCTTGATGTGAAAGCAATGTAATAAGGACATTTTTTGTATATACAGCTCAGCACTGAACTCATTTCTTGTATCTCAGCCGTCACTGTTGTTTGAAATGAAAAGAAGACTTCATTATCATGTTCATAGGACTGTGTATTTCGGCTGCAGAAAGTCTGTCATCGTCTTTACAAAGACATCCTATTCACATCAATTACTGACGAAATTAACAATACGAATCCTGTAACGCCGAACAGTTGCACCTGGAGGTTTATGACAAGAAGTGGAGAAAAAGGAGACTAATCATGATTTAGCAGGTGTAAATCAACATCGGTCAAATTTTATGTTTTAGGGGCATAAAGTAAATTAGGTGCCTTTGGCAACCCTGCACACGCGTTGTAAGTTGTTTTGAATAAAGCTGTCACAACAAAATTCATAGGGCATGACAGGGTAAAATATGGTAGATATTTGATGCCTCTAAGAGCTGGGAAAGCTATGTCCCTTGACTAACCTGAAAAGAAGCTGTAAAACAAACATAGCAATATCGATTCCTTTTAATAAAAACGGGCAGCGTAGTAACTTTACAATAAAGCGAGGCCAACGCTTTGAACAAGACCTGCAAGTAAATTTAAAATACTCGATATCCAAAAGTGGCATACTTTATCTTAGGAGACAGAGCCGGGCGTCTATACCCCTCCATCCTTACACCTCAATATTCTAAGCTTCATCAGTACTTTTCATTAAACTTTGACTCCCAAAACTGTGTAAGAGGGGTCCTAACGGAGATATATATTTAATGAAGGTGAAATCTTACTTATATCTAAGTCTAGTGCTAATGTCCCCAGTTATATAAATGGGTGTAGCCCCCTTAGAATATGTAAATGGATTCAAAATAAACTCGCTGCTTCTCTACTTAGTATTGATTCTATTGCAGTTAACTCCTAGTCAAACGCGTGTTTGCTTACAACTCTGATAAGGGTTAGCTTTCTTCGTTTTGAATAGTTTGAGGCAATGCGTGACATCTTCGACATTTCTTATAAATGCCATCGCAACCTTATAACAGCAATCCACCATTTGAAACCAATAATGCTGAGTAAACATCAAAGTTTGATAGCCCTGGCGTCTGTGGATGCCTCTAACATGGTCGAAACCTTGTTGATGATGTCACATGAAAACATTCTGTATAAAGGAAAAAAACCACGCACTTTTTCGTATCGGAAAACTTCTGTCAATTCACTTCATTGGTGTCCAGACCATGTAAGATAGTCTTAATCTCTTAAGAGACGCAAGGAATTGTGGTCTTTTTTAAATTGTCGAATTTTCTCAAAATCATCAATTTGGGTAATGTGGCATAGACCTTTAAAAGTTCCAGTTATAAAAACCGAAATGATATTTTGTTTGAGAAAAAGTCCTGCTGAAGTTCTGCAATTTGCGTGACGTCGTCAAGATCATACTAGATAATTGGTCAAATAGCGAAAAAAATCCACTAGGGAAATGAATAATTCAAAGAATGACATGCCTTCTCTTTGTGCCGATGATTAACTCTTGAAATGAAACTAGTATTGACGACTCTTAAAGCACGACTTCAATCTGTTGCATGGTATACTTGCAGACAACAGAAGAATATGTAAATGAGTGTTTAAGCTATCGACAAAAGGGTGCCAGATTGATTTTGGAATACATGAAAAGGCATCCATCTGGCATTTCTGCTTATTTAATTAAGCAGGTTAAGACTTTTAATGATTTGCATGTGTAGTCAATTGATAAATTATTAACGAGTACAAAGTTCTCCAAGTTTTCACAATGGAAGACCGAAGTAAATACGATATTTATTTGTTTATTTTCAAAGCTGGTTAGCCTACATATCAATAATTCGTAGAACGAAGACAGTTAAGACTTGGAACTGAGTATGGCTCATGAAAACCTCAGTATTTAGTGGAAGTTTTGGGAACGAGTTTACTCATCAATGTGAAAAGGAGGTTATCATAACGTCACTCTATTAAGCAGGGTAGTGGCAAAGCAGCAGCTGTAGCTAGCAATTAAAGTATGGTTTACTCAAATATCTTTCACTCTCATCCGCTGTCCATTGGTACCATAGAGAAAGGACTGGGCCGAGTCGTTTCTGTATGAGTGGAACAGATACAATAAGTGTAAATAAATTACTCTTAATAAAAAGTCTGCATCCATCAACAATGGCAAAAAAGTATAGTGAATATGCGATTGGATTTAATCAAATCATCCTGATGCGTATTTCCTGACTGTGCAACATTTTTTAAGTTGCCAAGGTTTCAATTGTAAGGTCCAAGGGCATTCGGCTTCATCCCAAGGGCACGTATTGTATGATCTCTTTTTATAGTTGCTTGAGCCACCTTCGTCTTTACCTGTGTTAAAATGTCTACCTAAGTGAATCTTAAATTATGTACATTCTACTCTGGTAACCTTGCTCTTTGACCGTCATTTCCTCGAGCCTACCAGTGTGGTAGTTTACTTAAGGCACGATTTTGGTCTTTGCTTGTAATAAAGAGATCTCTTTGTTGTTGCAGCTCAAACAATTTATTCTGTAAATCACTAAGCCACGCAGCATCTCTTCTATGATTTTTCTGTGTGCTCCGAATGTTATCCCAGAATCATGTAGCATCGTCGGCATTTGGAGTGATGTTTTACTGCGTCTTGATACCTTTATTCAGTCGCCAGTAGAACATTTTTTCATTGTTACGAAATGTCCTATTTTGCTGGTTTTGATTTATTCTGTTATTTCATCTATTAATCTTGCCTTGTTTAGCTATTATTCGTTAATGAATTTCCTCTAAAACACAGTTCAACCCGTTTTCTTTTACATTGTATTTTCTCTGTAGCTTATCCCTATGTCTCTGTTTGAACTTTTTTCCTTCCATTGATATTCTCAGTCTAATTAGGTCCCTGTTAAGCTCATTGACTTGGTTTTCTAGTCTTCGTTTCCATAACGGTTTATCTTTTTCCTCTTAAGGCTTTCTTTGACTCCCAAAATTGTTAAACTCCGCCAGCGAACATGAGGTTAAAATAAAACAAAACATAATCCGAATAGAAGCATTTTCTTGATTTTAAGATATAAAATTCAAAGAAAACGAATA